>CM070840.1:4937662-5057662 GCA_036326025.1 Chrosomus eos
AAACAAATGAAAAACAGTTTCCTCCTCTCCACACACGGAACAACCCCTCCCTGCCTGTGGGTCAAAGTGTGCTCTGTGTCTGTTCGTAGCTATAATCCCGTGTACAATTCTCCACTGCAGATCTCCAGATCGCTTCTCAAGGGGGGGTTTGTACACGGACCGCCAGCTACCTTTAGGGGAAGCGCCCAGCCCAAAAATCTCCTGCCATTTCGACTCTTTGACACTCTCCAGGGATTTGAGATGCCATATTTTAACACACAAAGTATAAACGTCTTTCTTTCCAGCATCTCGAAACAGAACCAGCTGTGGTGTTTTAAAAGATAACAAGCGAGAGAGAGAAAGAGGAGAGAGAGAGAGAGAGAGAGAGAAGAGAGAGAGGGAGAGAGAGAGAGAGAGGAGAGAGAGAGAGAGAGAGAGAGAGGAGAGAGAGAGAGAGAGAGAGAGAGAGAGAGAGAGAAGAGAGAGAGAGAAGAGAGAAAGAGGAAGAGAGAGAGAGAGAGAGAGAGAGAGAGAAGAGAGAGAGAGAGAGAGAGAGGGAGAGGAGAGAGAGGAGAGAGAGAGAGAGAGAGAGAGAGAGAGAGAGAGAGAGAAGAGAGAGAGAGAGAGAGAGAGAGAGGAGAGAGAGAGAGAGAGAGAGAGAGAGAGAGAGGGAGAGAGAGAGAGAGAGAGAGAGAGAGAGAGAGAGAGAGAGAGAGGGAGAGGAGAGAGAGAGAGAGAGAGATGAGAGAGAGAGAGAGAGAGAAGAGAGAGAGAGAGAGAGAGAGAGAGAGAAAGGAGAGAGAGAGAGGAGAGAGAGAGGAGAGGAGAGAGAGAGAGAGGAGGAGAGAGAGAAGGATGAGAGAGAGGAGAGAGAGAGAGAGAGAGAGAGGAGAGAGAGAGAGAGAGAGAGAGAGAGGAGAGAGAGAGAGAGAGAGAGAGAGAAGAGAGAGGAGGAGAGAGGGAGAGAGAGAGAGAGAGAGAGGAGAGAGAGAGAGAGAGAGAGAGTGAGAGAGAGAGAGAGATCAAAGGAGCAAATTCAGCTTTGCATCACAGGAATAAATTACATGTGAAAAATATATTCAAATAGATAACAGTTATTTTAAATCGTAATATTTCGCAATATTACCGTTTTTACCGTAAAAGTTTTTACAGTAAACTTTTCAACAGCAGTGCATTAATGTCCAAACTCTTACAGTGTATTTTGCTCAATTAATATGTAATGTGTGAAAGCGAGTCAAATTAGACAGAGGAAGCTCAAAAACACGACACAAAACTATACATGTATATGTCAAATTAAACATGACATACACAACATTAAATACAGCTTCACTTACTGTAAGATGATAAACATGGTATGTTTTGTGCTGTGAATTATTAATACATGAAACTGGTTAAATTTAATGACATTTAGAAACTAAACACTCAATTGTGTATATTTTTGGGGCTATGCAGTTTTTTTTTTTTTAAAAAAGTAAAGTGACACGTGATGGCCAAGTATGGTAACCCATACTTGGAATTTGACCTCTGCATTTAACCCATCCAAGTAAGTGCACACACATTAGGAGCAGAGTAGTGAGTAGTGAACACACACACACTGCAAACGTGAATACACACACCCGGAGCAGCGGGCAGCCCTGAGTGGCACCCGGGGAGCGATTGGGGGTTAGGTGCCTTGCTCAAGGACACCTCCGTCATATTCCTACCGGTACTGGAATCGAACCAACAACCTTTGGGTCACCAGTCCAACTCTGTTACCATTAGGGCATGACTGCCCCAGTTCATGTTAAAATTGATAAAGTTCACTTTAAACTTTGGCATTGGAGACGACAGCACATCCAACATATACTATACTAGTGTTATGTTATTGCAATAGTAAGATTGATTTCTAATAAAGACCATATAATGTGGAGTGAATGTGAACACCAGAGAGAATCAGTGATTGTTTAGAGTTATTAGCCTATTCTTGGTTAGCAAACCCCTGCTCTTTTAATAAAAACAAATGAAGCAGCAGGAAAACAGGAATTAATGTATAAACAGCAGATTGTCCTGTATTTTATTTAATTAAAGACTAATAATTGAGAGCATTCGTAAGGTCTGAGTGAATGAAGAAAAGCACAGACAGCTGCTGGGATATTTATATCACATCTCAAAATATCCAGCATGCAGTGAGAGAAAAGCTGACACAAATATTAGAAGACACACAGCTTCTTTAATGCACGAATATGAGCTTAATGATATTACACGGTAGCCTAATCAACAAACACATAAAGAAATAACTAAGAACAACTAAATTATAAACTCTTGAACTATTTAAATAAATAACTACTATTCATAATAATACTTTACATCAATGTTTGCTAAGGGATTAAAAACTTTAAAAAGTGCACGTGTGTCAGTGCATAAGGTAGTGCTAAACGTATGAATCCAGACTGGAATGGATCACGTGACCTCGTGAAGTACACACTTTATTACAGTAATATATTACAGTCAGAGCATGGTTTTAAAGCGTGGGTCTTTACCTGCTGGAGTCGTTCATTGTTTACGATCACACGTGTACAGATGAAGTGAAGCTGGGCTGTTAGTTAGCGGCTCTGTCGGTGTTTTAGGGGTTTTATACCCGCGTGCGCGCGCCTGTGCGAGTGCTTTCTCGAGGCTTCTGTGAGAGATGATTCTCGGGGTGTCTACAATCTCATTAATCTCTCACCGAGAGTGTTATTAAAAATAATAACAATAAGTCTATATATATACATATTTAAATGACAGACAGACATTTTTTTTTTATTTGCTTATAAATTTATTAGCTTCAGAATCATGTCAACACTCCCGTTTTTCCCGGGTTTCTCCCGTTTTTTTAGCCCTGTCTCCCGGACCCCTCCCGGTTTGTTATTTTCTCCCGGGAAACTCCCGTAATTTGCATGGCCCAAACTCCTTTATGAATAATCGGACCAATATGTTTGTCTAATGTTGACCAGTTGCCAGAACCGTTTCGGTACGAGGCTTCCGCTTCAGCACGCAAACCGAACGATTCCTTTGGCCTTTTTCCCTGCCGACAAAATCCGCGCTGGCGCGATCACCACAACGTTGCGCAACATCAAATGGCAAACGTAATGAAAGCAGAACGAAACTGCGCTACTCATTATATTGTGCATCTCTCTATCAGATCAAACAGCACTGACGTGGAAACTAGAAGAAACATTGTGCCGTGAATGATCTAGTTAAAGGCTTTAAGTCCACAGATCAGCAACATTCACCATGGATTTAATATAGTAGCCTAACACTAACTGTAGCCATGAAAGTTTGGCTGGAATAGTGAAATGCTTTCAAGTACTTCACACATCTTTTTCCAGCACTTCAAAACTAAACTATTATCTAAATATTATATATAAATATATTGCCTATATTTAAATGTTATTTTTAATGTGATGACCTAAACATTATAACATTATTTGTTCATCCTTCAAAGATTACCCCCATTTATAAACCTGAACGTTTCAAGATGTAGGAAAACTGAAACTTATTTAAAAATATTTTTTTAATATAACAATTATTTAATAATATTTAATATATATTTTAATAAATAGGAAATTTTTTCTTGGCATCCCCCCCCCCCCCCCCCCCCCCCCACCCCCCAAAAAAAAAATCTCCCGGATTTTGAAAACCAAATGTTGACAGCTATGTTCAGAATACAACTTTCATATCAAATAAATAATCTAAATTAAAACAGGGACAATATACAACAAGTTCTGACTCGGGAATCAAAACAGACATGTTGTTTTAAAATTAAAAGCTCATAATTAAAAGAATATAATAACTATAATATGAGCGAATAAAGAAAATGTCATGGCCGATTTCAGCAGTAGAGGGCGCTAAAGTTTTATAAATTGTGCCGCAAATAACAGTAGGTTTCATGAAACATTTCTTAAAATAAATACTGTAATCGCATAATAAACTGTATTACATATATATTTTCCTTTTATATGTGCCAGCCAGTATCCAGTCAACACGTTTGAGGTAGCCTAAGTATAATCAATTTATTTCCATACAAGATTTTGTCCAAAGAGAAAATAAAAATAAAACTGACAACCAACCGCCATGTGGTTGAAAAATGGTTGTGTTTTACTGACAGGCATCTTGGGCTGACTACTAAATCCCTTTCAGCAGGACCTACAGGTGTTAACTAGGTGCAGTGACCAGTTTGCAACACTAGGGAGAGGGATTCAGCTCAAAGAAATGACAAAGAGGTAAATAGAAATTTCACCCTCTCATTAAATAGATAAATATTCTACTTTAATTCCAATAGACAACTCAAAGGAAATTAAGATGGCTCTAACAGGGTATTATTTGCGACTTTTTAAAGATGTGACTGATGTCCAAAGAGTAAAGACATGAGGTGACTTTAAAGAGAAATGCCTTCAGAAAGCAAAGGTCTCTGTAAATCTACTCTTCCTCCGGTTGTGTCTCCAGCAGACCCTGAAAGTAAATATAAAAAGCGTTGCAGTAACTCGGGGGTTTGTTTGGGCTGCTCTGGACCTGCTCGGGTTTCTGGGAGCTGAAGGGATTCGGTCCGGTGTCTTTAACGTCCATCTCAAGTTCTTTGAGAATCTGCAAGGAATACTGCAGCTCTGCATCACTGCAACAGAGACACAGCAGAGATGAGGACAGTCGTTTCTGAAACAACCATGTAGGAAGAACATCATGTTCATATTCCTGGAGGACAATATCCAGATTCATCAGGCTCAGATTGTGAAAGAATGGTTGTGAAAAGCTTGAAGAATCATTTCCACACATGAATCCAGAGCTTAAATTCACTGAAAGTGTTTGGGATGTGCTGGAGGAGACTTTACAGAGTGCTGGACTCTTGCACTGACAACACAAGATCTTCATGAAAATAACATCATTTATTTACATCAATGAAATTAATATATTTCTTAATGAATCATGATATTGTCATCCTGGAATATGAACATGATGTTCTTCCTAACTGGTTGTTTGAGAAATGAAAAGCTAGACACTCCATCAGTTAGAGTTAGAAGAACTGTTGCCGAACATATAACATGTTAGAAACATAATAATTACCGCAATAATGATCCAATCATAGAGTCTTAAGCATTTAAATCCAACAGCGAGTTGTTTTTTTGGCCAGGCAGTGTAATTAATATTCATATGCTGTTCAGCGCTATATGTATTAGCCCTACAGTTACTACATAAAATAACATTTAAACCTATAACATTTTTATATCACAAGTCTGACTTATTTTCCTCGCAATTCTGAGAATAAAAATCAGAAATGCGAGTTTGTATCTTGTAAGTCTGATTGTGAGATCTAAACTCAGAATTGCAAGGAAAAAGTCAGAATTAGGAGATATAAACTTGTCCTTTTTACTTATTTTTTTGCAAAACAAGCATCAAACTGTCACTTTCTGACACCAGGCTCCGCCCACTGTTAGCAGAAGAGCTATTCGCTCTTTCGACTCTCTGATTGGTGTAATTTTATACAAGCAACTTGAATTGCATTTCAAGGGATTTTTTTTTCATGCACTCCCTGGAATCAAACCCATGACCTTGGGTTGAAAAAAACAAACTTGGAAACCCTGGAATATGCTGCATGTAAACCCTTAAAGGGATAGTTCACCCAAAAATGAAAATTCTGTCAGTAATTACTCTCCCTCATGTCGTTCCAACCCCGTAACACCTTCGTTCATCATCGGAACACAAATTAAGATATTTGTGATTAAATCTGAGAGCTGGATCACTCCTCCATAGGCTTCTAAGGGATTGAAACCTGCCGGCCCAGAAAAGTCATTAAAGAAATCGTTAAAATAGTCCAAATGGCTACAGTGGCTCAATCTTAAGTTTATAAAACGATGAGAATACTTTATGAGCGCAAAAAAACTAAAATAACGACTTTATTCAACCATCTCTTCTCTTCCGTGTCATTCTCCTAAGCTGTTGACGTAGTGTAACAGCGCAGCTCTTCTGTGTTATACGTCACACGGAGGCTCACTATTGGCCGACGCTGGTCATGTGTGTGTGTGTGTGTGTGTGTGTGTTTGATGCGTGTGACGTTCAACCAGAAGCGTTGCGCAATAACACTACATGAAATCTTCAGGCCCAACGAGAATACTTGAATAGAGTCGCTATTTTTGTTTGTTTTTTGCGCTCAAAAAGTATTCTCGTCGCTTGATAAACTTAAGATCTCGCCACTGTAGTCACTTGGACTCTTTTAACGATTTCTTTAATGACTTTTCGGGGCCGGCAAGCTTCAATCCCTTAGAAGCCTATGGAGGAGTGACCCAGCTCTCAGATTTAATCACAAATATCTTAATTTGTGTTCCGAAGATGAACGAAGGTCTTACGGGGTTGGAACGACATGAGGGAGAGTAATTACTGTAGTAATAATTACTATAATTCTATAGTAATTATTTTTGGGTGAACTATCCCTTTAATCTGAGTATGTGTGTGTGTGTCACCTACTTGTACATGGTGAACATGGATGGGATGTTATAGTCTCTGAGCAGCAGTAAGGTGGGCAGCCAGCCCTCTCCTAAACCCTGAGACGCGTGAAACCCTGCATGAGATCACACACACACACACACACACACACACACACACACACACACACACACACACACACACACACACACACACACACACACACACACACACACACACACACACACACACACACACACACACACACACACACACACACACACACACACACACACACACACACACACAACAAAAGAGAGTTTAGTGGGATAATCTCTGTCTTTGTTTGTCTCTACTATGATTGATAGCGAGTGTATCCTCTCTGCCCAGATTAGACGTGTTGTCATGTGTGTTTGGATATGAGCAGATCTGAAGTCAGGGATCTAGAAGAGCAGGAGAGCTATAAAGGGGTGAGAATGATGGAGCGATGTGTGTTTGTCACTACGGCATGAATTTTACTTGGTTTCCAGCATGATGATGAAAAAAAAAGTTTGTGTTTACATAATATATGTGTGTGTACTGTGTATAATTATTTTTAATACAAAAAATACCCACACATGCATGTGTATTTAAGAAATATTTGCATGTATATACTGTATATAGACTGAATGTAGCCTATATACAATGTATATTTTATATAAATATAAACATTTTATATATAAATTACACATTTTTCTGAAATATATACGTGTTTGCATTTATATACAAAATAATTATACACAGTAGTACACACACATATATTATGTAAACACAAACTTTTATTTTGGATGCGATTAATCGCTTGACAGCCCTAGTTATTTTATTTATTGTTATTTTATCTGAGGTACTGTTTTTATTTTGAATTAGTTTGCATTTTCATATGATTCATTTTAATTTTAGTTAAACATTTAGTCATTTTGTTGTGTGCTTTTTATCAATTTTAGTTGTTTTTTGCAATATATCTTTTTTTTTTTTGTTATTTTAGTAAGTGCAAGGTACATCAACTAGCTGAAATATTTAGATTAGTTATATTTATTTAATTTCAGTTCAGTGAATGTTTATTTTATTTTAAGTATGTATATTTTAGTGATTGAACACTGAGAATTCTTGAGTTTTGACATTTAAGCAGGAAATAAAGCCTGGTAAAAGTTGTCAGGACACAAGCGTCAGTCACAGTTTTTACTTGCGTGTGTCACTGCGAGTGTTAATTTCACCACTAAGTAAATCAGTAACAGGTCATTTAACAGATGCTTTGATTCAAAGTGACTCACAGTTTACTTATTACAGAGATAATCCTCAGTCAGAGCTCATTTTACATGTGATCTCGCAGGATTAGATCCAGCAACCCTCTGGGCTTTAACCACTACACCACCCGGTCACGGAAAACACTCATATGTTTTTGCTGAAACATTGTTCAAGTAAATGAAGTTGTTCAGTGTCTTCTAACGTGTCCGTGTGTGTGTGTGATTCTGGTAAACTGCTCAGGAATCTCTCAGCTGTTATATAAATCACGGCTAGTAAAAGTCAGACGGAGAGATGAATTACAGCGCTGGGGAAGTGGCACCTGTCTAGTGTCTACAGAGTGAATCTCCCTAAAAGAAACGTCCGTCTGATGCTATAGATGGAAACTAAACCCCCGCTGGAGGTCAAGGGTCAAACGTCTGATCACGAAGACAACAGAAGCAGTGAAAGTCAAATCTCTCTCAACACCTCAGACCAAATATTCCATATTCATTTCAATGAACTGGTTAAAAAAAGACTCGCTGATTAAATTGAGTTTTTGCTTCTTCTTTTTTTGTAGTGAAATATGTAGTTAATTAATGCGAATTATTTTCAATTATTTACATGTGCTTTTTCTCTAGCTGATGAATGATAACAACTTTGACAGCCAATCAGAATCCATTTCGCTTTAAAGAGCTCGAGCATAGAGTGCCGAAGTTATGACGTCACTTTGTAGGGCAAAACGTGGAAGCGAGTTAGCATTTTAGCAATTCCGGTTCCCTCGCCCTAAAGTCTATGGGTTTTTTTTAATGAGTTTTTGCTAAATCGTCTGAAATAAGGTCTGTGGTTAACAAAGCCTCTAAATATTTTCACGTTTTGATCTATGACATAAAACACACCAGTTATAACCTGCTTGTGGTTTTTTAAATTTTATTGTGTTAGCATTTTATATCTGACGGCTTTATTTAGGCTTCAATATGTATACATTTTGTATTAACTTGTAAAGATTATCTTGTGTAAGGGTCACAACTCTTTGTTGAACACAGATTTTATTTTTTGCGATTTTCCAAAAGTCTATTGAAAAATGCATAGCTTTTCGGTGGAGGGAACCCATGCGCCGCTAACTTCCGAGTTGTCCTACAAAGTGACGTGATAACTTCGGCACTCTATTTAAAGCGACAGACGATATAAACTGCAGCGCATGCTCAGAATAAACAGTGCGCTGGTGTGGATGCTAATATAGTTATCTTTATAGTTCTTGGTATGAACGGGTCTTAAGTCTTTATCTGTTTGCATTGAGGAACAGTGTTGGTATAGTTAACTAAAACTATTAAGAATTAGCTTTCATTTATTGAAATAAAGTGCAAATAAAATCAAATATATATTTAGAGGGAAATACTGAAAAACCTAAACTGAAAAAAAGTTACATGAAAATGAGAAATGCTGCATTGGCAACTAACTGAAATAAAATAAGTTTAAAGTTGAAGTAATACAATTATTAGGGCCCAAGCCCTAAGGGCGAAGGCCCTATTGTTTTCCTAAGGATTATTAGGGCCCAAGCCCTAAGGGCGAAGGCCCTATTGTTTTCCTAAGGATTATTTATTATTCTTCTAATTATTTTTTTACTACCTTTTGGACACTTTTGGAGGCCTTAACATGCTCAAAAACTCCTGAAACTTTGCACACATGTCAGAACCCGCGGCCATCAGGGCCGGGCTGAAGATGGTACCCGGGCGTGGCAGGGGGGCTCGACAGCGCCCCCTGGAACGGGGTCCGAAAACATGGTCCATAAATCAAACACGCTTGCATGTAATAATATGAAACTCGGTACACATGTAGATCTCATCGTTTCATATATACTTCGCACTCTAACTTTTTACCCCAGCCCAACAGGAAGTCGGCTATTAAGGGTTGTTTGGAAAACGCATGCAATGGAATGTGAAACACTCCTCCTAGAGAATTCAAACACACGGCACGAAACTCGGTCAGCGTGAAGTCAAGACATTGAGGATGAAAGTTTGCGAGGGGATTTTTGATATCGAACGGTTTGGCCGTGGCGAGGAAACGAAATTATGGCGAGAAACGTGAAACAGGAAGTGTGTTATAACTACTGCATACATTAACTAATCTTGATGAAACTTCAGCAGTGTGTTCGTTGTAAGAGCCCGATCACATGGATGTGACTATTGTGAGTCAAAGTTATAGCGCCACCAACTGGCAGCAGGAAGTGTGTCACTTTCAAAATGCTTTTAAATCACCCTCTTATTTTTACCCGATTTGCTTCAAACTTCATGTGCATAATGTAGACACACGCCAGATGTAGACCTGTGAAAGGATTATTGATATCTTAGACACTGTTGCCATGGCAATGCATCAAACATTAATATTCCTTTTTTTAAGCTTTTTCATGCTTTTTTATGCTTTCGGGCACTTTTGGGGTTCTTAACGTGCTCGAAAACTCTTGAAACTTTGCACACAGGACAAAACCCGCGGCCATCAGGGCCAGGCTGAAGCTGGTACCCGGGCGTGGCAGGGGGGCTCGACAGCGCCCCCTTGAACGGGTCCGACAATTTGGTCCATATATCCAACACGCTTTACCCTATTTGCTTCAAACTTGATGTGTATAATGTAGACACAAGCCAGATGTAGACCTGTGAAAGGATTGTTGATATCTTAGATGCTGTTGCCGTGACAACGCATCAAACTTTAATATTCTTTTTGGATACTTTTGAGATTCTTAGCGCACTTTTGGGGCCCTTAACATGCTCAAAAACTCTTGAAACTTTGCACACGGGTCAGAAACCGCGGCCATCGGGGCCGGGCTGAAGCTGGTATCCGGGCGTGGCAGGGGGGCTCGACAGCGCCCCCTGGAACGGGGTCCGAAAACTTGGTCCATAAATCAAACAGGCTTTACCCGATTTGCTTCAAACTTGATGTGTATAATGTAGACACACGCCAGATGTAGACCTGTGAAAGGATTGTTGATATCTTAGATGCTGTTGCCGTGACAATGCATCAAACTTTAATATTCTTTTTGGATACTTTTGAGACTCTCAGCGCACCTTTGGGGCCCTTAACGTGCTCAAAAACTCTTGAATCTTTGCACACGGGTCAGAACCCGCGGCCATCAGGGCCGGGCTGAAGCTGGTACCCGGGCGTGGCAGGGGGGCTCGACAGCGCCCCCTGGAACGGGGTCCGAAAACTTGGTCCATAAATCAAACACGCTTGCATGTAATAATATGAAACTTGGTACACATATAGATCTCATCGATTCATATATCCTTTGTACTTTTACTTTTTACCCCAGCCCAACAGGAAGTCGGCTATTATGGTTTGTTTGAAAGCGTATGCCCCTGGAATTCGATATACTACTCCTAGAGAATTCAACCAATCGCCACGAAACTCAGTCAGCATGAAGTCAAGACATTGAGGATGAAAAATTGCCAGGGGATTTTTGATATCTCGAACGGTTTGGCCGTGGCGAGGAAACGAATTTATGGCGAATAATGGAAACAGGAAGTGTGTTATAACTTCTGCATACATTAACTGATCTTGATGAAACTTCAGCAGTGTGTTCGCTGTAAGAGTCCGATCACATGGATGTGACTATTGTGAGTCAAAGTTATAGCGCCACCAACTGGCAGCAGGAAGTGTGTCACTTCCTAAAGGCTTTGAAATCACCCTCTTATTTTTACCCGATTTGCTTCAAACTTCATCTGTATAATGTAAATACACTGCAGATGAAGACCTGTGAAGGGATTCTTGATATCTTTGAAACTGTTGCTGTGGCAACGCATCAAACTTTAATATTCTTGTTTGATGCTTTTGATGCTCTGAGTCAATATGGCAAGCCGTTTTAACATTTAATCATTTTAACCTACTAGTCTCTTTTTTCATGCTACTAGTACTTATTTTTTAGATACTAGTATCTATTCCATTAAGTAATAGAACTTATTCATTAGCGACTAGTGCTTATTCTTTAGTACTAGTGCCTATTCTTTAGATAGTAGTGCTTATTCTTTAGATATTCTTTTGAATACGTATTAGTAGCTAATGAATAAGTACTGGTATCTATTTAATAGGTACTAGTATGTAATGACTTAGAACTAGTATTTATTGAATAAATACTAGTATCTATTAATAGGTACTATTATCTAAAATGTCATTTTTCTCTCTCTCTCTCTGAGCCAATATGGCAAGCCGTTTTAACATTTAATCATTTTAACATACTAGTCTCTATTTTCATGCTACTAGTACTTATTTTTTAGATATTAGTATCTATTCCATTAAGTACTAGTACTTATTCATTAGCGACTGTTTAGAATATTCAAAGTGCTTATTCAATTTGTATGCTTATTTATATTTTCAGAGCAGAAAATCCGATTTTTCTGCTTATTCAATATTGCATCTAAAATGTGACTTGACGTGTGTGTGTGTGTGTGTGTGTGTGTGTGTGTGTGTGTGTGTGAGAGAGAGAGAGATTGTGTCTGTTACAGTGACAAGAGTTTTTAAGCCTTGTCTTTTTGGATATATATATATTTTTTTATAAAAAAAAAATGTGCATACTACCCATGTATTTTTAATGTATAGTTTGCTTTAAATTAAATTAAGATTGTATGTTTGGTAATTGAACCTAAATAAATGTAAAATGAATGTGCTATATTTCAGATCAATATATTTGTTTTCCTTCATTTTAATCAACACTAACTTTATTCTCATCTGAATTATAAATAACTTATTTCTGTATAAAATAAAAAATCCCGAATAATCCAGACCAACCAGAGCACACTATTTCTACAACATCATCAGTGCTGAAGCGGGACTACCAGAGCCGTTCGGCAGATAGCGAGCAGATATTTTGTGTCACGTCGTGCACAATAACCCTAAAGGCACCAGGGTGGCGATGCCACCGGCTTTATATATATATATATATATATATATATATTAGGGCTGTCACTTTACGTTCGAAAATCGATTGCACAATCGATCGGACCAACCAACAACAAGTATCGAAACGAAAATAGGGAATCGATTTTAACAGCCTTTTTTTTTATGTATTTTTTTTTTTTTACCAAAAATGTGTTTTAGGTGGACAGGTCAATAGAACATGTAGGATGTTGGAAAATAACAATGTCTTTTCTGTTAATCAAATGCTTTTTAATATTCGCTATTACTTCAAGGCAAGTGAACAAGCGCGCCGTTATTTGTTGCCAGAGCCGTTGCTTAGTGACGTGTGTGTTCAAGTAAGCCAGAAATGCGCAGATTCTGGGCAATATGCTGTATTTAATATCACGAGGACTCATAGATGTGTATATCTCTATGACGAGGACTCACGAGTTGCGTATTTGCGCTGAATCCACACAGATTTGGCTTACACGAACTTCCACAGCAAAGAAAGTGAGTAGCTAAACATAGACGCACGCCTCTTGATTTGACAGCGTTAGCCGCCAAAGTTCATTTTTACCCCCATTTGACGAGTTGAGGGTGTTAATTTCAATCCCTGAATGTTGCACTCCTGTTTGTCATTGTGCACGAAACTTCACGCCAATAAATCATCAGGAATATTGCTAACTTGTGGGCGCTGCGCGTCTCAAGCTCCCTCTTTCGTCCTAATGCATGCATGTTAGTTTTCCGGATTTGCCTATATTTGGTGTTGAAAATGGAAACGTCTTTAGACACGGAAAAAAAATCGATTTTACAATCGATTCAATGAACACTTATGTCTCAAAAATCGAACAGGATTTTTTCACAAAAGTGACAGCCCTAATATATATATATATATATATATATATATAAATATAGCTGCGAGCAGCGATGAAGGGCCAAAGCCGGCGGTACCGCCACCCTGGTGCACCAGGGTTGCGGTGCCACCGGCTTGGGCCCGTAATCGCTGCTCGCAGCTATATTTACAATTAAAACTAAAACTAAAATAAATATGAATTAAGAGAATAAAAATGACAAAAGCATGTAACTAAAACTAAAATGCAACCTGAAACTGAAAATAAAATATTAAAATGATCAATACTATAATACTATATTAATAATACTAAAATAACACTATTGAAGTCATTAATATGCTAATCTAAAAGTTGACCAAAAAAAACAAATGTAACAGATTTTAGAAAATGTATTTAAAATGTAATCTTTAGGTTAACGACTCATTTTACACTACAAATTTTTTGTCTAATCAAATGTTACTCATTATTTTAGTATTTTTTTGCAATATTATAGTATTTAATAATATTTCCCTTATCCTAGGGAACTCGAGCTGCGTCATCGCTGTGGGAACGCCCCTGCGTTGTGCGTCCTGAAGCACGTATCGAATCAGCCCAATGGAGAGATGGAACGTCATAGGCGGGTGACGTCATCGACCAGGAAACTATAAAGCACCCCAAACAACACAAGCACATCAGCTTCTGTGCCTTCAGTCGCGCTATATGTGAATCTGTCCCTGTGTGAATATTGTCTGTCCTTACATACTCTGCACCACACAAACAATTTATATATATATATATATATATATATATGTGAGAGATATGGCGAACGAACAGCAGTTTAGGAAGTGTGTCCCTCCCTGCTCGCGTTATTTAACGAGTGGGGATACACACGATCTTTGTGTTGTTTGTTTGGGAGTGCAGCATGCCCAATCTTCTCTCGAGGGAGCTGATTGTGAGCATTGCGAGCGTTTGCCCATGAGAACGCTCCGCTCCCGCCGGGCACTCTTTGAGGAGAGTGGTTCGGTGCGCGCTCCCCGCGGTTCGGGTCCCGCTTTAGCCGAGGCTGGGCGGAAGCTCTTATCGTGGGGTTCGCAGATGGATCTCGCAGCGGGGTTAGAGACGGGCTCTGCCTTTTCTCTCCCTTCACCTGTGAGATCCAGTGTCTCAGTCCTGGGTTCGGAAGCACGCATTGCGGTTTCTTCCGCTCAGGCTGAGGCACCAGTATTACATTTATCCAGTTCTGAGGAGCTGGATGTTGTCAGTATTGATATGGGAGATGTGGAGGATTCGCCACCTCGCACTCCCGAAAATGATGAGCTTATGGAGGTTTTAACTAGAGCTGTAGAAAAACTCAGTATTGAATGGCCAGTGACTAGACAGGAGTCCGTTTCGAAATCGAAACTAGATGAGAGATTTTTGCCGTCACGAGTGCAGCCTCCACGCCGGTGTCTGCCTTTCTTTCATGATCTCCACACTGAGGTGTCGAAATCGTTGAAAAAGCCAGTATCATATAGAGTGTTTAGTCCCCAGACTTCAACATATTCGAATATAGTGGGGGCTAAATTATGTGGTTATGGATCTATGCCTCGCGTTGAAGAGACGCTCGCGAGCCATCTCTCTTCCGAGGCTGCATCTTCCTTTAAAACACCGGTGTTACCCACCAAGCCTTTAAGAAATACCTCGGCTTTGGTGGGTAAAGCGTATTCGGCGGCAGGTCAGGCTGCATCATGTCTGCATACTATGTCTATATTGCAGGCATACCAGGCTGACCTGCTGAGGGACGTGAGTGAGAGTGAGGAGGTCGGTGCTGACGTAATTCGCGAACTGCGTCAGGCTGCTGATTTATCCCTGCGTGCCACCAGAGAATCGGCAAAACTAGTGGGTCGATCTATGGCAGCTCTGGTGGCCACAGAAAGACATCTTTGGTTAAATCAAACTAATATAAAAGAAAAAGAAAAAGCTTTCCTTTTAGACGCTCCTCTCTCTCCTCTGGGTTTATTTGGTGATGCTGTAAATTCTGTCATTGATAAATTCCAGGAAGAGAAAAAGCAAACAGCAGCTTTTAAAAAGTTTCTCCCGTTAAAAGTTCACGTCCCTGGGGCTGCTGGGCGGGAGCAGCCCCGGCCGAATACAAGCTCATCACATAGGGCGCAGCAGAAGCAGAGTGACGCGTCTCGTGCTCCCCCTGCTGGACAGTGGGCTCAGCCGCGGCACTCTCAGCCGAAATCTTCTAGCAATAGACCTGATCTGAGGACAGTTATATTGGCTAAAAAGGCTTTGGCTAAGAAGAAGTCCTGACGCTGCAGCGTGCAGGACACTGAGGGTGGTCCCTGCCAAGGCGGGAAGGTGTTCACCTCTTTTTACGGTGCCCATTCTTCCTCGGTGCCCTCAGGGGCCCGTTCTGCCAACCCCGCCTTCATGCCGGGGCGCAGACGGTCCCAGCGAGCGCTTTCCCGAGGGACGCTCGCTCCCTCTGAGGAGGGTTTCAGAGCAGTTAAGCCAGTTGTTCCCTGCCGGTGCGCCGTTACAGGGCGCTGCGTTTGCTGCTCAAATTACACCAGAGGCCGGTCTCGAGAGACTGGTACCCTTAGTAGAATTTCTGGCAGAGTGGAAAAGCCTTCCAAAAATATCTCAGTGGGTCCTGCACACAATAAAAAAACGGTTATGCTATCCAATTCAGGTGTCGTCCACCAAAATTCAGAGGGGTTCTGCCCACAGTGGTGGGCCCCGAGCAGGCTCTGGTAATGGAACAGGAGGTTAAAACGCTCCTCCAAAAGGAGGCTATAGAACGGGTTCCTCCTCCCAGTCTGGAGTCAGGTTATTACAGCCGATATTTCATCGTTCCAAAGAAGGATGGGGGGTTGCGTCCGATTTTAGACCTGCGCCTGTTGAATCGCTCGGTAGCAAAGCTAAAATTCAAGATGCTCACTATCAAGCGGATCGTGTCACAAATCAGATCCGAGGACTGGTTTGTCACGATAGATCTAAAAGACGCTTACTTCCACATTTCCATCCTTCCACAACACAGGAAGTTCCTGAGGTTCGCCTTCGGGGGCGAGGCGTACCAGTACAGGGTTCTTCCATTTGGCCTAGCTTTATCTCCTCGCACTTTCACAAAATGCATGGATGCAGCCTTAGTGCCTCTGAGGCTTCAGGGCATTCGTATCCTCAATTACATCGACGATTGGTTGATTTTAGCTCAGTCAGAGCAGATGGCGGTTCGGCATCGAGATGTCGTTCTCGCTCATATCAGGAAGTTGGGGTTGAGGCTGAACGCGAAGAAGAGTGTTTTATCTCCTTCTCAGAAGACCACTTTTCTGGGGGTCGTTTGGGATTCGGTTTCGATGCGGGCGCGACTCTCTCCGACCCGCATCGCTTCGATTCTCTCAGCTGTGAAACAAGTAAAGCTAGGCCAGCTGCTCACTGTAAAGCAGTTTCAAAGACTGTTGGGTCTGATGGCAGCAGCGTCCAACGTTATACCTTGCGGCCTGTTGTACATGAGACCGCTACAGTGGTGGCTCAGGACCAAGGGGTTCTCCCCGAGGGGCAATCCGCTCCGCACGATCAAAGTCACGCGGTGCTGCCTTCGTGCTCTGGTCATGTGGAAAGAAACTTGGTTCCTATCCAAAGGTCCTGTGTTGGGGGCTCTTTGTCGTCGCGTAACGCTAACGACGGATGCTTCCCTCACAGGGTGGGGGGCGGTCATGAGTGGTCGCCCAGCCCAAGGTCTGTGGCAGGACCATCATCTATCATGGCACATAAATTGTCTAGAGATGTTGGCCGTGTTTCAGGCTCTGAAACACTTCTTAGCAGACCTGAGAGGTCATCATGTGTTAGTTCAGTCAGACAACACGTCGGTGGTCTCTTATATAAATCATCAGGGGGGCCTGCGGTCTCGCCGGCTTTACAAGTTGGCCCGTCAGATCCTCCTGTGGTCCCAAGGGAGGTTACTGTCACTCAGAGCAATGTATCTTCCTGGGTATTTGAATATGGTAGCGGACTCCCTGTCGAGGCAGGGGCCGAGGTTGATTGAGTTTCGGTCGCGCCGAGGTGGACCTATTCGCTTCCAAGGAGACCACGCATTGTCATCTATGGTTCTCCATCAGTCATCCAGCCCCTCTGGGGTTGGACGCTATGGTGCAGCCGTGGCCGAGGTCACGTCTGTACGGCTTTCCCCCGATTGCTCTGCTACCGGGAGTTCTGGAGAGGGTTCGCCGGGACGGGGTCAGTCTGCTACTAGTAGCCCCGTTCTGGCCGGCCCGAGTATGGTTTGCAGACCTGGTCTCTCTCCTGGACGGCTCTCCTTTGGAGCTCCCCGTCAGGAGGGACCTACTCTCTCAGGCGGGCGGCTTGATATTTCACCCCTGCCCAGAATTATGGAAGCTGTGGGCTTGGCCTCTGAGGGGGCCCAGCTCATAGATGCCGGTCTCTCAACCGAGGTTGTTGAGACCATTCTTCACTCCAGAGCTCCATCCACGAGGAAGCTTTATGCCTTGAAGTGGAAGCTTTTCACTTCTTGGTGTGGAGAACACCTGCAGGACCCAGTTATCTGCCCAGTGGGTGCAGTGCTGGAATTCTTGCAGGAGCGCTTCTCCGCAGGGTTATCCCCCTCCACACTAAAGGTGTATGTGGCGGCACTAGCTGCTTACCATGTCCCTTTCAGTGGAGTTTCTCTTGGGAGACACCCGCTTATAACTCGTTTCCTGCGTGTCACTTTGAGGCTGAGGCCAGCAGTTCGCACGAGGGTGCCTTCCTGGGATCTGGCCATTGTATTGGAAGGTCTTTCCCTAGCTCCGTTTGAACCTATCGAAGAAGTTCCTGAGAAGTTTCTCACTCTTAAAACTGTCTTTCTTCTTGCTATCTCCTCCCTAAAGAGAATCAGAGATTTGCAGGCTCTGTCGGTTTCACCCTCGTGCCTGGAATTTTCGCCTGGCATGGTTAAGGCTTTTCTGTATCCTAGACCAGGTTACGTTCCCAAGGTCCCTACTAATGTTGTTAGACCTACAGTTCTGCAGGCTTTCTGTCCTCCTCCATTTCAGTCATCTGACCAGGAGAAACTTAATTTGCTCTGCCCTGTTAGGGCGTTAGACGCCTATGTCCACAGAGCTGCCCTGTGGAGAAAATCAGAACAACTATTTGTGTGTTTTGGGCCACCCAGGAAAGGGTGTCCCGCGTCTAAACAGAGAATGAGCAAGTGGGTGGTTGAGGCTATCTCACTTGCTTATGAGTCAGCTGGTCAGCTTTCACCTTTGGCTGTACGAGCGCACTCTACTAGGAGTATGGCTGCTTCTAAAGCTCTATTGTCAGGAGTTTCCCTAAGTGATGTTTGTGATGCGGCTGGATGGTCCTCACCACATACTTTTATTAAGTTCTACGATCTAGACTTAAGTTCTACCCCTGGGGCACAGGTGCTCTCGTCCTCTGTGCGCTAGTTCTCACATGACGGTCACTTGCTCCTATGGCGACGTGGGTATTCGCGTTCCCACAGCGATGACGCAGCTCGAGTTCCCTAGGATAAGGGAACGTCTCGGATACGTATGTAACCCTAGTTCCCTGAGTAGGGAACGAGACGCTGCGTCGTTCTGCCATACTCCCGGCACTCCCGTTAGCGCTTCCTTCAGGCTTATCAGAAGCTGATGTGCTTGTGTTGTTTGGGGTGCTTTATAGTTTCCTGGTCGATGACGTCACCCGCCTATGACGTTCCATCTCTCCATTGGGCTGATTCGATACGTGCTTCAGGACGCACAACGCAGGGGCGTTCCCACAGCGATGACGCAGCGTCTCGTTCCCTACTCAGGGAACTAGGGTTACATACGTAACCGAGACGTTTGCTTTAATTAATTACTATTTCAGTTTTAGTCATTTTAGTACTTGAACTTAAGCTTATTTATTTCAGCAAAAAAAAAATATTCATGTAATATTTATATTTTAATTTATTTCAGCTTTATTTAAATGACCAGGAATGATAGTGTAAGTTTACGTGTGTGTGTGTGTGTGTGTGTGTGTGTGTGTGTGTGTGTTTCTGAGGTCAGTTTGTACCTGGGTGAAATCCGACCACTAGATCTGGTTTGGCCGCTTCTCCTTTCTCTACAACTTCCTCCCAGAACTGATGGTAAAGGCCCTTGTAAGCGCTGATGTAAACTCTTCCCCGGGGCCCGAACGCCCTCAGCGGGGGCCTCATGATGGGCCCCTGCACGACCTCGGGCCCCGCCATCACCACCTCCAGCCCCTGGTGCCCCGGGAACATGCGGCTGAGCTCGTCCATGTCTGTGACTCGGGCTCCCAGCGTCTCGTTGTGACCGGCTCCGACCAGATGTACGGTCAGGGGCCGGGAGTACGGGTCCAAGTTAAACATCCTCAGTCCCATTCCAATCGTCAGGGGCCGAGAGAAGAACTCGCTGCACACCCGCCACACAGACTCCCGAAGCTCCGCCTCCTCGGGCCTCGGCCTGCTGCCATTGGTCCAGAGATCTGTCATGTTTTTCCCGGACAGGATCGGCTCCAGACGGGGTGTCAGATCTCCTTGCATTGACAACCAGTCATCCCAACACCTGACGTCTTTAGCGGGACGAGACCACACCTCCGTTGGGAAAGGAAGATCTCCTATTGGACCACAGGATGATTGACAGAATACTACTTAGCAACCACTCACGACTCCCTAGCAACCCCATCCGCTGTTCTCTCTCACCCGTGTGAACGAGCCACTCCACCAGCCTGTCGATGGAGACCTTGTGCAGCGTTTTACAGAACTTCTTATGCAAAGACCAGTCTTTCTTCTGACACTCTTTACTGCAGTAATACACATTTAAACACCTGAGACGACAAAACACACACACACACAACAGACGTTAAAGAGTTCTAGCGCTAAACATATTACATAATGTCATTACGAGTCGAGGTTTCAACAGACAGATTAAAAGGTCTGTGCTGTTTATAGAAGCTGCCCTCATCATTTCAGTACTTTAAGTTTTTATTGTGGAGGCGCATCATGTGGTGTGTGTGTGTGTGTGTGTGTGTGTGTGTGTGTGTGTGTGTGTGTGTGTGTGTGACCTTGTCGTAAACATTTCTCCTCTGCACAAAGGCTAAAAAAATCGGATCGGGTTTTAAGAGAACAGCCGGCAGAGACAAAAGGAGACATAACCAACTATGTTAAGATGATATATATATATATATATATATATTATATATATATATATATATATATTATATATATATATATATATATATATATATATATATTATTATATATACAGTATATTAAAAAAAATACAATATATTGTATATTTTATATAACCAAAACTTAACTTTTAGTAGTCTGTATATGCATATGTACACACTGCCCGGCAGTGAATAAATAGATAATTATTGCAGTGATTATTATGTTTCTAGCATGTTATATGTTTGGCAACAGTTCTTCTAACTCTAACTGATGGAGTGTGAAGATTTTTATTACTCACACATGAAGAACATATAACATGCTAGAAACATAATCATCTCTGCAATAATTAATCCAAACAGAAACTTTTTTTTGGCCCAGACACTGTGTGTGTGTGTGTGTGTGTGTGTGTGTGTGTGTGTTGTGTGTGTGTGTGTGTGTGTGTGTGTGTGTGTGTGTGTGTGTGTGTGCGTGTGTATATATGCGTATGTATGTATGTGTATATGTGTATATATAATATTTTGTTTTATATAGTTTA
This sequence comes from Chrosomus eos, assembly GCA_036326025.1. NCBI lineage: Eukaryota > Metazoa > Chordata > Actinopteri > Cypriniformes > Leuciscidae > Chrosomus > Chrosomus eos. Next base: position 4,958,745 of record CM070840.1, read on the forward strand.
TATACATTTTTAAAAATATTTTTTTCATATAATATAAAAAAATATATATACACACACACACACACACACACATAAATCATCTTAATTTGGAGATTTTATTCACTGAACTCTCAATGGAGTGACTTCTTTAAGTAAGGTTTACAGCTGGATCATTATTGGAGGAATGTGTGTGTGTGTGTGTGTGTGTGTGTGTGTGTGTGTGTGTGTGTGTGTGTGTGTGTGTGTGTGTGTGTGTGTGTGCTGACGCTGGGATTCTCAGCAGTGTGTTGAATGAAAGCCTGAATGGAAGAAACCCAACTGGCTTCAGCTTTACTCAGCTCTCAGTGAACTGTCTGATATTTTTAGCTGAATGTCTGTGGTCGGATCTTATTCTTCTGAGCAGAACAGTGTGAACTGAACTACACAAGGGAAATTTGGGGTCAGACTGAAAAAACAGGGTTGCAATGGCTACGATATTTTTTATACTAGGATTTTACAACAATTCAACTGAGCTTACTTGCTTCGTAATTCTGTGGTTGCTGTGATTTTACTAAAAGATCGCAGCTGAACCACTGTTAATGTAGTAAAACAATGGCTTATTTTCATAAGTCACTAAGTATCGTAGTTAAATTATGGTTACTGTAGTAAACCCATAGTTATTTTTTTGTGATTATTATATTATAGTTAAACTATGATGGTTTTGAATGGGTTGTAGCACTTGATGAATTGTTTAATAGTTGATCATTTGTGGTGCTGAGGTGTTAGCATGAGGGTTGGGTTAGCATGTTAGCACATAGCATTATCTCTGGTGTTCAGATAGAGGTGTTAACATCTGGCATTAGATTTGTATGTATGTTAATAAGCGGGTGATAATGTGAGGGCAGAAGTCTTCAGGAGAGACAGCAACAGCTGTGTGGGATAGAGGGATTATTGACAGACTGAGACTAGAGTGACCAGGCGTCCCTGCTTTTGCTGTTTTGTGTCCCTGCTTTACCGCATATTCAAAACACTCCACACATAAAACACTGCAAAAGCCCGACCAACATGACCTGCTGGTTACCAGAAGCCCAGTTACACTGCATAAGAAAAAAATCATGCTTTAGTAAAAATTCATTATGAAATAAAAATAAATATGTCATAAATATTAGTCAACATAATTTCACTTTTTTATGGCATCATTTTGACTTTTTATGTACATTTCGCTCTTTTTTTAAAGTAATAATTCCCTCTTCTTGTCATGACTTTTTAAGCCAGAATATTTTTGTAATGATTAGCTTTTTATGTCATAATTTTGACTTCATGTCATAATTTTGACTTTTTGTGATAATTTCAACTTATGTCATAATAATGATTTACAAAAGCTTGATGTTTTGGGCTTCCAGTTACCAGAGCAATCGTGTTAAAAAGTGAACTACGGTATGTCCCTGGTTTCCATTCTATAAATCGTGGCATCTGTGCTTTACACTCACTTGATGCAGCGTTTGAGCGCTTTAGGATCTGGAAGGTTGGACGGTAGTTTGGAGCAGCAGGCACAGAATTTAAATGTGTCTTCTAGATTTTGAAACATTTCTCTGTGAGAGCGAAAGCCCACCTTTCCTTTTCCTTCCAATGCTGCCCTGAAAGAGAGAGAGAGAGAGTGAGAGAGAGAGTGAGTGAGTGAGAGTGAGAGAGAGTGAGAGAGAGAGTGACTGAGAGAGAGTGAGAGTGAGAGAGAGTGAAAGAGTGAGAGAGAGAGAGTGAGAGAGAGTGAGAGAGAGAGAGTGAGAGAGAGTGACTGAGTGAGTGAAAGAGTGAGAGAGAGAGAGAGAGAGAGAGAGTGACTGAGTGAGTGAGTGAGAGAGAGAGTGAGTGAGTGAGAGAGTGAGTGAGAGAGAGTGAGAGAGTGAGTGAGTGAGTGAAAGAGAGAGAGTGAGAGAGAGAGTGAGTGAGTGAGTGAAAGAGTGAGCGAGAGAGTGAGTGAGTGAGTGGGTGAGTGAAAGAGTGAGCGAGAGAGTGAGTGAGTAAGTGAGAGAGTGAGTGAGTGAGTGAGTGAAAGAGTGAGCGAGAGAGAGAGTGAGTGAGTGAGAGAGAGAGAGTGAGAGAGAAAGAGAGTGAGAGAGAAAGAGAGTGAGAGAGAGCGAGTGTGTGAGAGAGAGAGAGTGAGAGAGAAAGAGAGTGAGAGAGAAAGAGAGTGAGAGAGAGAGTGAGTGAGTGAGAGAGAGAGTGAGAGAAAAAGAGTGAGAGATAAAGAGTGAGAGAGAGAGTGAGTGAGAGAGTGAGTGAGAGAGTGAGTGAGTGAAAGAGTGAGCGAGAGAGTGAGTGAGTGAGTGAGTGAAAGAGTGAGCGAGAGAGTGAGAGAGAGAGAGAGAGAGAGAGAGAGAGAGAGAGAGAGAGAGAGAGAGAGAGAGAGAGAGAGAGAGAGAGAGAGAAAAGAGAGAGAGAGAATATCTGAAGGCTAAGCTCATTTCACACTATGTTATAGTTCTTATTTGTTAGCGCTCAATTTATTTATTTATAAAGTTATAAAACTTATTCTCACCTGTAATCTTTGTAATCTTTCATGTTGAGTTTGTCTAAGATGACCTTAGAAAGTCCAGGAACGTTACAGTCCAGAGAGTAAAACCCGAACTGATCCGAGTAAACGCTGCTTGAACTCGGAGTGAAAGAGTCTGGGAGCGCTGGATCCGGACCGGCCATGTGGACGAGGTCTTCTCCTGCACACCAGTGTCTCTGTTCACACACTCATCCTCAAATAATCACATCTCAGACTTTAGTTAATGAGTAGAAATACTGCAGACACTGTGGCTATACAGTAACACTCATTTTGTCATATTTTAATTCAAAATGAAAAGAAAATAATTAGAATTTGCAAAATGAAAATACCCTCTACATGATGACCATTTCTTTGACATCTTTTTTATGACATTTTAAATCCTAATGTCAATTGTAAAAATTGTATTACTGTAATACAAATAAGTAAATATCAAATAATTGATTTATAAAATGATATATTGTTAAGTACATTTAATTAAGTATAGATAATAATATTTATTGTTGAGCCTATAAAGTTTGGGGGGTTGTAAGATTTTTTTATGTTTTTAAAATAAGTCTGTTCTGCTCAGTAAGGCTGCGTTTATCTGATTTAAAACACAGTAAAAATGTGAAATATTATTACTATTTAGAATAACTGTTTTCTATTGTAATATATTTTAAAAAGTAATTTATTCCTGTGATTAAATCTGAATTTTCAGCATCATTACTCCAGTTTTCAGTGTCACATGATCCTTCAGAAATCACTATAATATGATGATTTGCTAAATAAACATTTATGATGATTATCAATGTTTAAAACAGTTGTGCTGCTTCATATTTGACTGGAAACTGTGATATACATCTATTACAGGATTCTTTGATGAATATAATGTTGAAAGAACAGCATTTATTTAAACACTATTTTTTTTGGTAACAATGTGAATGTCTTTGGTCACTTTTTTTATCAATTTAATGTGTCCTTTCTGAATACAAGTATTAACTTTTTCCATTCATGTTTGATTTAATCATAACTTTCACATCCGATTAATTCATTAAACAATTTTCACCCAGAGATGTGAATCCTTGACATTAGACACACATGATAAACGACACGTCAGTGCTCCAATATTTCACATCAGATATTCACAAAGCCATTAATCTTTCAAACCACGAAAGAGACGGACGGAGAGTGAAAGAGAATTGTTTTATCACGTAATATTTTTATACCTATACAACCTATAAGATAAACTACCACTGCAAAAAAACAACTACAAATATGATAGCTTGAAAATCAATACTCACAGAGACTCTGCAGTGTGTAAATGAAAACACAACTCCTGAAGTCGAGAAGGCAGATTGACTGGCGATGTGCTTGTTCTTCAGTAACTGCACCTCTCTTTCACACACTCATCCCTCTCTCCTTTTTTGGGATGAGGGAGAGAGGGACGCTCGTCCAGGTTGAGGGAACGTGTTCAGATTACCCAGAATCCCCTTCCCCCTGAGGCTCTAGAGTTTCCTGAAGAGCTCCTGACACCGAGCTCTATTATTGCCCGAAATGTTAATGCAGCCGTTCACTCGCTCTCCTCATCTCTAACAACACGCCCTGATCCTCAGGAACACAAGGGATTTTAAATTCAATAGATAATGCCGGAATTTGCTATCAAACATTAAAGGATTAGTTTACTTTAAAAACAAAAAAACTTTTGCTGATAATTTACTCACTTTCCTGTTTGAACTCGTTCATCAAAACGAACAAATCTTTTTTCGAGTCATTTCATTCATTCAACGAACGAAATGACTCGAAAAAAAGATTCGTTCATTTTGAACGAGTCTTTTTCGAGTCATTTTGTTCATTCAACGAACGAAATGGACTAAATGACTCAAAAAAAGATTCGTTCATTTTGATGAACGAGTTCAAACAGGAGAGTCACGAACGTGCATCACAGAACAGAGCAAGGCGAGCATTTGTGCTTATAAAACTTAAACTTTGTTATTTATTTTTTAAATGAGCGATGGTTTCACTAGATAAGACCCTTATTCATCGTCTGGTGTCGTTTAAAGTCTTTTGAAGCTGCACTAAAACTGTCATTTGGACCTTGAACCGTTTGGTTGCCATTGAAGTCCATTATATGGAGAAAAATCCTGGAATGTTTTCATCAAAAACAATTTCTTTTCGACTGAAGAAAGAAAGACATGGACATCTTGGATGACATGGGGGTGAGTAAATTATCAGCAAAAGTTAATTAATCCTTTAAATGCATTTTTATGATCAAGCATCAAATGTAGCAGATATAATTCTAGCTATATGATTTTTGTTTATTTAAAGGGGTGGTTTACTGCTTTTTTTCTTTGCATGATTGTGTTTATGGGGTGCAATATAACATGTATTCATGGTTTTTCTTTTTTTAAAAGTCTTATTTTTCATAAATTTCACCTTTATTGTAAGCCTCTTTCTCCTCTGTCATTTGAACGACCGGTTTACTTCCTGATTCTATGAAACCACTCCCTCAGAAACAGGCAGTGGGCTCAGATTGGTTAGTTTGGGCCGGTGTGTTGTAATTGGCTAAACTACATAGTGCACGTTGGCCGGAACCGCCACGCCCCTTGCCTTTACGGGCGTGACTGAGTCTCATGTGCTCCATGTAAACAATGGAGTCGATACTGCCGTATCAGTTTGAGCCCGAATCAGACCCAGAAAGCGGCGATGAAGAGAGTCAAGCAGGGCTGTTACAAAACGTTTCTGAATGGTACGTTTTTGAATTATTATTATTGTATTCTTCTATTATTACATAAGAAGTTTGATAGCCTGTTATAATTGAAAATGCTACTGCTGCTTGTTAGCTTTTTGAGATACGTTTTTATCTTGATTAAACATTTTAAACAAATGATTACATGAGTAATACAGTTTTTTAAAGTTATTGTTTTATCGATATAATGAACAACCGTTTAGCTATTAACAAAACTTAGTTTACTCTGTGTATCGTTTTCTTAGCATCGATATAACTGGCTACTATAAACAAACACTGTTGACATTGATCACGTTCATGATCAAATCGAAAAACTACGTCATAAAGTAGCTATACATGGCAAATACATTTACAAAATCTATATGATTACAAATTCAGGTCCAAAATGTTTGTACGCATTTGCCATAGAAACACGAAATAGCATAACAAGTGACTATAAAGCCAGCGCTGGCATTTGTTTACGTCCTTGATAAAACGAAACCACGTCTAAAATTATACAAATGCGTTTAAAATTATTAAGTCTTACTTACAGGTTGTGGCCCAACTGCTGCCTCTGGTTTTAACGTTGGAACAGCTTCAGGTTTTGGCAATAGTTTCTTGTGGAATCCGGCATTGAATTGTTGGAGATTCAGGAAGCTGTCGTCAGTGAAATGTGCCGCACAAAGAGCTAAACTACGATTGTAATCGTCAGAAACATTATCAAACATAAATTGTAGCCACTGTTGACGAACTAAAGCGTCTGTAGGAAGCCCGAACACAGAAGACCTGACAGCTGGATGAACATAACACACTTTTGACGGCATGTTTAGCTCTCCCTTGTAACTCTTCCTCCTCGGCAAAGCCGCAGAAATATGATCGTGCCCTTTTTTGCGTATTCCGGAGGTAGGGTTGATGCAAATGTATGGGTTAGTGACGTCTAAAACCCAGCTGTAGTCCCAATCGAGTCGTTTTTGTAGGCATTTACACTTCCTGATTTTTAAAAGACGATATCTCTGCTTACATTGAACTTTCAGCGCTGCAACTTTGCAGATAATGTTCATGCACCAACAGCAACATTACACACTATGTAAAATGAAAAAAGTGAAATCGCAATCAACCACCCCTTTAATTATACATTTTTTTTAATCTTTCATCATAATATATAATTCAATTATATATATATATATATATATATATATATATATATATATATATATATATATATATATATGGGGAAATAATACTTTTACTTATTTTGTCATAATAATGACTTTTTTTTATTTATTTTCACAATTTCATAATTATATTTATTGAATTGTTTTAAATGATTTAATCATGATAAAATAATGAAAAATAAATAATATATATAAATAAAATCATATATAATTATGACTAAATACTAATATTTTTCCATTATGATTCATTATATATTGTTATATAGATCACATAAGATATTATCATATTCATATAGGGTATATATATTATTAAAGTTTATTTTTGTCAATTGTTATTTTTTATCGATTTTATTGTAAAGCTGGTAAAACTTGTTATAAAGGCTGTTATATAAAAACCCTTTAACATATAAAAACAAATAAATTTGATATAATTGACATTTACATAATTAACCAGGGGTGCTTTTCCCGAAAGCATCGTTAGCCAACTATGGTCGCAAGTTCCGTCGTTACCAATAGAGTTCAATGGAAATTGCGACCAAATTGCGACCATAGTTGGCTAACGATGCTTTCGGGAAAAGCACCCCAGGATAGGATACTGAGTTTCACATCATTTTAAGGATTTTCTGCATTCAGTCAGTGTAAAGCAAAACAACTTGTAGAATAAATACAATTTAAATGTAATTGTTTTTTTTAATAGAATATAATTCAATGTACACATTCTGTCACTACTATATTTATATTCATATTTTATATGATAAAAAAGGAACCTAAATTTTGCAGTAATTGAGATTAAAACACTTTCATCTAGTTCAGAGAAAATGCAGAAATTAATTAAAATTGTAAGAACATGAATTTCAAACACTGCGACGAGGATAAAATAATGATGATTAAAAAAGAAAAATCTGAAATGCACCGTTTCCTGAGAGTGACCCATATAAACGTCCATCATAAACCTATTTGAGATGATTATCATGATAAACATATACTGTAGGTCAATAAATAACAACATAAAATCAGCAACAACATGATCTAATGAACATCTCCCCAGCGGTCTCGATATCAGCACTGGAAAAACCCCACACATCCGAACAAACAGCGTCAGGAAATCAAATAAAAACTCACATGATTCTTGATTAAAAAATAAAGAAACAAAAAACAAAACTTTATTTGTCATTTGGTCCAACAGAACCTGAGATTGCAAATGAACCGTACAGATTTTTATACATTTTTTGTCCAAGAATCAATAAAATATTCTACATATTATACTGCCCGACAGAGATCTGTATAATTACAGCGAGTACTTTAGATTGGATTGTGCAGAGGGGAACAGCGCTGTACAATTTACAAAAAGAAAGACAGAATGACTGTGACGTCACAAAAGAAAGACACAGAATGAGTGTGACGTCACACCAGAGCCACCAACAGAGGGAGACAATGAGCTACACAACATCCAGAGGGAAAAAATACACGAGTACTGGAGATGCAGAGACACAAACCCACCGGCCCTCGACCAATCAGATCCAGCACAGGTCGTACAGCTATGACATCATCATGCTCGTTCTCTCAGAAAGGTTCCGCTTGACTAAAACACATTTATAAAAAGATGGTTTACGCATGTAACGCACACACACAAACCCCTCGCACACGTGGCCTTCAACTAAAATCAAGTATTACCATTTGTCGTTACATTACACATTATGCAGATCATGTGACCCCAGGACAGTTTGCTGATTGGCTGACAGAACGGCGAGAAACTTAAATCTCACAAAACATGTCATGAGATTGGCACATTTCACCCTATTGAAGGAAGAATAAAGACTTATTTTGTTTGAGGAAATTAAACCTTTATTGTGGGCTGTTAAGATATCCTGCATTGTGACGACAATGTTTTCATGGAAATTTGCACCAAATTCATATGAAAATGATGCAAAAAAAAAATTCTCATTACTGATATGTGAAAAAAAATCCTGATATATTATTTAAATAATAAAAACTATTTAGAGATATTATAGATATTTGTTGTTCTGCCTTTAATGTGGTTTTAAAATCAGTTTAACTTTTTACTTTATAATTTACAATCCAGCAAAAATACTGTATTCAAGTGATAAGAATCTAGTTAAAATAATTCTAAATTATAAAATTAATTGTCCAAAAGTGTGAATTTGTGGGAAAATGTGGTTAACTGTCATGAAAATAATCTAATATAATTGAAACTAATAATAATAATAAAGAAGTCTTAAAGTAATGTGAATTTTAGGAGAAAATGTGCTGTTTTTTTCTCCTAAAAGATATATATAATGATCCCATTTATCTTTTTTTAATATCATATTTTTCATTTGATGAAATGTTTTTTCTTTTGGGTGAAATGAGCCACATGAAATATTTTCGTGAGACTGACTCTCTGACTGAGCGCACATAAAAGAAACTAAAAAGTGAAGTCAGCTGACAGGAGACGCAGGCAAGACTCCAGGAGCGGATCTGAATGACAGTTCACCATGACAGGTGTGTGTGTGTGTGTGTGCAGTGGGCGGGTCTTGGCTCAGCGAGCAGACGTGTGATTGGCTCAGTAGTTCCACCCAGACTGTCTCAGTGCCTGCGTGTGCGTTCATCAGCACGGGTCTGCATTGGTCTATGTAGTTTCATGTCTGTCTATGTGTGTGTGTGTGTGTGTTTAAGCGTGTGTCAAAGCGGCCGCGGTCTGTGCAGTCCGTCAGTGTCCGGGGTAAGTTGGGGCGAGTGTGTGGCTTTACTAGACGTCCAGTCGCCCAGAGACGCCTGCGCTGCTTTCCTATGAGCCAGTCTGTGTGTGATGGAGAATCCAGCGTTCCCCTCCAGCTGGGACAGGACCACCAGCACCTGTCTGAAACACACCACAGAAAACACACAGGTTAGTCTTAAATGCATGACAATGCTGCTCGGTTAGTGAAAAAACCTGCACAGAAAGCACTTTTAGGCATCACAAGCATGAAGGCTTTTCTAAAAGGTAAGATTATAATGCATATAAAGATACGTTCTTTGCCGAGTTTGAAAGCAGCATCACGTTTACCTCACAGAGAAGATGCATTGCAATGCTGTCACTGAATCAGGCCCCATCCACACTACTGCGTTTTAGTTCAGAAACGGAGAAATAAAACAAATCAATCTCCGTCCACACCAGCGCTTTAACTGCGTATTAGAATTGATCTCAGTCTACATTAAAACGACTGAAAACGCAGATCACGTGACCATTCACCTACACTGGGCATGCGCGTGCCGGTGTAAACAGAAAACAGATTGACTATTCCTCAGATTTAACGAAGAAGAAAGTAGCTAAGTTACCTCTGCAAAGATTAGCAACGTCGAAGACAGAGATTTCTTTCATGACAGACGCGCGACGAGGTGGAACTTTTACTTAAGTTACAAGGGAATACAAAACAGCCGGCGGCAGAAAACACAGACTGGGAGTCGTCGCAAACCAAACACGGCAACATATTGAAAAGGTACCGGGAGCATTATCCATCGCCAGAGCAAGACACAACAATGGGAAAGGTGTACGCCACAATAAAGACGAAATCACTTAAAGGGATAGTTCACTTTGAAATCAATTTTTGATATGTTTTAGTTTACCTCAAGGGCATCCAAGATGTAGGTGTCTTTGTTTCCACAGTAGTTTCAATTTTGATATTTTTAGGTCAAACCGTTCTTGTCTGTCAGTCATATAATGCAGGTCTATGGGGTCCACCTCAAAGAGCATACACAGAGAAGTCCAAATTAAACACGCGCAAGGTTTCACTTCCGGCGCTTTCCGGAAAAGACCGAAGAGGTCGCGATCTCTCAGATCACTTGGACGTGGCTGTGTTTACAAGAGGTAAAAACGATATAATACTGTTCGTTTTCTCACACAAACCGCTCGTTTTCGTGTCTTAGGCCATCAATGTGTACTTACATTTACGAGTCATTAAATCATGTTTAATTTGGACTTCTCTGTGTATGCTCTTTGAGGTGGACCCCATAGACCTGCATTATATGACTGCCAGACAAGAACGGTTTGACCTAAAAATATCAAAATTGAAAATACTGTGGAAACAAAGACACCTACATCTTGGATGCACTTGAGGTAAGCTAAAACATACCAAAAATTAATTTCAAAGTGAACTATCCCTTTAAGGTGTGTATGGTGTGACAGCCAATCAGAGAGCCGAGCGTGAGCCTCTGCGTCATCGTTTCTAAAGTCCTCCGTTTTGACCCGTCTTCACTAAAACGGCCTCCGGAGATGCAAAATGGGGTCGCAGCGTTTCTAAACTTCTCCATTATAGCCGTTTTAGTCTGGACGGGATGTGCAAACGTAGCAAAAGGTCTCCGTTTCTAAGCTAAAACGTAGTAGTGTGCATGGGGCCTTAATACGAAATGGTGGATGGCTTGAGAGAAATTCACGCTATAAATACATTCCACTTTCACTCAATGCTGACAGGTAGGCTATAGAGAATATAAGACTGGAGAAACTGGGAGAACTGGGAGAGAGGGCTACTCTCTGAAAAAACAAAGGAAATTAACATTTGAACTCTCTTGCTATATTCCCATCCCCATTCGAGACACGATCTCTGTTACCTTAATTATATGTTTATCTCTGTAAAGCTGCTTTGAAACAATCTACATTGTTAAAAGCGCTACATAAATGAGGATGACGATCACACTTGAGTTGATCACCTCCATTTACCCATCATTCCCTGAATTCACCCAAAAATTGGTATGGTTTAATATGAACAATTATCATACAGTATTATACATGTTTGGTATCATTTGAAATGTCTCCGTGCGACTGGTACAGAGGTCTCCTTCCCACAGAAGTAAAGCAGAAAGGTAATAAGATGTGAAGCGTTTCGAGATATCTTGTTTACAGCTGTGGGTGTGCCCTCATGTTGATCATCTTCTGTCCCCAGTAAGTCTGAGACGGTGATTCATGCAAATTCCCACTGTGAACTCATGTTTACATTTGAAAAGAGGTTTCAGTCTCAGAGTATTTAGTTTCAGAGTGATTTGTAACTCAAATTAGCCCGTGATGTGGAGTGTGTGCAAGACACTCCACATCATGTATTTTATAATGTCAGGTTCGCATCTTCTCTCTTTATTATAGAGCATTTGATGTTTTGTTTTTATCATCTTTGAACTGATTATGAAATTGGCATGATACATTTACCTGACATCATAAATTGTTACATTTGATTTTTTTCCGACTGACTGAAAATTGTTTTCCCAAGGAGATTAAACGGATTCGTATGTTATCGCAAGTTTTGCGTCAGTTTAGTGACGACTAATATTGCGCTCTAATTCAAGTGTATGTGTTTTGTAAAGACAAGAATGAATGTCCGTTTAGAGCAGTAAAAGTTCTGCTTGACCAATCTAAATCTGGGTGTTTTAATTTAATGTTATATTAAATAAGTGTACGTGGGAAACCACGGCATGGCCAATCCAAAGCTATTATAAGACCAGTAAAGTTGGTTGACTTATATCTGTAATAGTGGCCATACCTCTGCCTGAAGTAAACGTTACTTTAATTTCAAGCGTATGCAATCACGCGGTCTATACCAAAGCATCTCTGATTGAGTAAGCGTGAATGCGACCGATCTCAGGTATATAGCAATACCTCTGTGTTTAGTGACGGAAGATGGCGAGATTGTGATCGTGAGACCCGCGTTAAACAAGGCGTGAGGACCTCTGAGAGACATTCCTAATATGACCAATAACCAATTTGCAAACTAACCTAAATTCGAGGTCGTGATAAAATGGAGTCAGATAAAAGCATAAATGGAAGTAAATTACTTTGCCACGCAGAGACTCGTTCTATCGGATGCCGCCTTTGGACAGATCTAGACGGGCTTATAAGAAAATATCGACTAAATGATAATAAATTTAAAATGTTTATTTACTGCTACACAAAGTCAACTGAATTGTGAGTCTAAGGGAAAATGTACTGAAAATAATCTAATATAAGTGTAGTAATAATGATGATGATAAAATAATGGTCCTAAAAACAGAATTAATTTTTCTTTTTAATTAATGGTGGATGCATATAAAAAGTTATTTATATTATTATAATCGTTTTATTTTCACTCTACTAAACACTGAAGCTCAAAATTATTATTATTAATAATCTTTATTCATGAAATGAATAACGGTGTTGACTGAAACAGCATACGCTGAGGGCTGTATTTAATGAAATGAAGAACGGCTGTATTTAAAGCATGTGACTGACCGGAGAGTGATTCAGATATGAATACTTCAGAGGTTTTGCTCTGTCATGTGGCTCTCGCTGTGAACAAACCTTAAATAAAAACACTTCAGGAACTAACAGGACTAACATTCACAATGTTTTCATCTGGAGCTGAGGAACAACGGCCTGTTCTTGTTCCTGTTGCTGTCAAATTAAAGGAACCCTCGAGCAAGATCCTGTCCAGGGACTACAGATGAAAAATAGCCTTTGGCTAATTCTGGTGCGTTTACAGAAATGTTTAATTAAAGTGCAATGTTCCTGCTAACGAAACAAATAAAAAAAATTGATGTTTCCGCAAACTTCAGAAAGGAGAAGTGAAGGAGGAGTGTGTTGACCTGTGCAAGGGCGGCACGCTGTCGATGGTCTTCAGGCTGCCTCGGGTCGACACCACATTGAAGCTGTCAGTACAGTCACATGACACATGGAGGTAGTACTTTGGGTGACGGTTCTCCACGACGACGATAAGCCCCGCCCACCCGTGAGTCAGGTAGTAACATGTCATCCCTTCACGACCCTTAGCAGGAGATCAAGAAATACATCAGAAAACTGTCATCCTTGTCCTGGCTATAAAGTATTAATTAATAAATAATTTATAATATATATATATATATACATACACACACAGTATATAATTCACACACATACTACACATTTATTTTAAACATCTAATATAAAAATAATAAATAATTATTTATTAACAAAAAATTAATTAATAAATTATTATTTGATATTACATTTTTATATTCATATATGTACTTTTTATTATTGTTCATTGTTTATTTTAAAATTATTTGATATATATATTGTTATATTAAATATATTATATTTATATATGACATTAAATATCATAATTATATATATATATATATATATTAATTATTATGATTAATACTATAATGTATGATTATATTAATTAAAAACATTATAATATAACATTTATTTACTTTATATATAATAAAATATATACATATTTTTATATTAATAATTTTATATAATGTATTTAATCATTATATATTATTTTGTAAATATACTTTTACATAATACAGAAATAATACTATTAATAATTATATAAATATAATAAATACTATATAATGTATAAATTATATAACAAACACAAAGAAATAAAACTATAAATAATACATTTTTTTATTTAAAAAAAAATCCTATTAATAATTAAAGTTTGCAGTGACATTAAATTACATGAAATGATATACATATTTTAATGTTAACCAATTTTTGTACCTATTAAAACTCATATATGCTCAGTATGATTTCTAAACATTCAGAGCTGATGGAACTGAGTCACAGTGTGCCTCACAATTTAAAATATATACATACACATACATATTTATATATTTGTCTGTGCTCCTCTTAGGTTTAAAATATGATAAAAGTAATCACATTTGATAAATGATGATATAGAAAGTTCTCCATACAGTGTGTGTGTGTTGTGTGTGTGTGTGTGTGTGTGGTGCGTGTGTGTGTACCTCATGTCTCTCTCCCTTGTTCTCCGTCATCAGGATGATGGCATCAGCGAGTGTTGTGGACGAGGCCTCCACCTGTCTCCACCATCACCTGTCTGGAGCTGTAGATGGCCAAGATGTACCCTGGGAAATCCTGACTGGGTCTCCGAGCGTTAGTGGGGCTAGACACTGTCAAAACACGCACAACACGATGAAGAGGACCTCTTATGCTTTTCCCCATATTAATCTTTCTTTAGTGTGTAATGTTGATGTTGAGCACAAAGTCCTTCTCTATATCAGTGCCAGTGTTTCTGAACTCCCTGAAACAACTCCATTCAGTTTTTGTTCTTCCAGGAACGAACACATCACAATATTCCTCATTTAAATAATTCATACGCAGAATAAAGGGGCGGGGCCTGGATGAGTTAGTAGTATGTTGAAACTGGTGGATATGGTAAGGGGGGCGGGCATGAAAACTATGTATAAACTTCAATTAAACAATGTAAAAATAATTTAAAGGAAATTATACTGTATGATATTCCGCTGTAGCCACTTTAGACCAGCGGTTTGGAAAATAGATGGATAGATGATTCAGCTGCGGCGCCATCTACTGGTCAGACGCGGGAATTCATTCAGCGCACGACTCTCACCGTGCATTATGGGTATTTTCTAGCCTTTGAGCACACATCGGTGGCTGTCCCTTCAGATAGTGCTCTATTTAAAGGATATATGGGGTCGATTAAGACACAGTCCAATTGTGTTTCTGCAACTGTTCTTTCAGACAGTTCGTTTCAATGAACCGGTTAAAAAAAAACAGATTCACTAGTTTGTTTACATAATCACACAATGATGTCGCATATACACAATTCTACTATAAAAGCACCCAATAATGATGTGAAATGCGGATGTTTTACATGTCTAAAGCATATATAGTGAATGAACTAGTCTTAATCAACTCACCTTTTTACAATAAACCATTAAAAAACCCTTTCATTTTACCCCTCATTCAAGTCAACCGCTCGTTCACGCATGTGCTCGTATCATTGGCTCATTGTTTTTGTGCGGACGTGTCTGAGTCAGAGCGGTTGTAACCATTAACCGACTCAGAAACACATATTTTGCCTCATATTATGAAATGTCGGACATGCCGGAAAGACTGTTCTCAGTTCAGTGAACTGTTGGCTAACTGGAGCGCTGAATGAGTTAACAAAAATAACCGACATCATAGGATCAAATACTCATTTAGAGATGGAGTGACTGTCAGACACGTCTGAAAGTGAGTTAGATTGAGTAACTTGTAGATCTGTGCTGACTTGAGCATCGAACGGTTTCAGACGGTTCAGTCCGATTCGATGAACTGATTCAGCAGTTCACTAAAAAGAACAGATTCGTTCGCGAACCGGACATGACTAGAACTAAACAGAGCGTTACTGACAGACTGGGAAGAGAGGAGCTGCAAATATGGGAAAAACAATGTTTTAACATGAAAACCTGTTCTATTAGAGCCCAAACACTTTGTAAATGGGCATAACAAGGCCCGTTTAAGCTTGTCCAGTGTTTCTGGTTTGTAATCCAGCGCCGTCTCTCCGTCATGTACCTGGTGTTGACGTCCCGGTCAGGTTCATCTGCCAGTGGTTGAAGGCACAGCAAACCACCGCATACTCTCCCGGCTCCAGCATCACATCACATCCTACAAACTTCTTCACCGCGCGCTTGCTGTGTGCTAACAGACGCCCCAGTACCAGCTTTTCCCGTTACCGAACGAGGCCCGGAAGACCATAATGCACAGATCCAACAGGTGACTGTCAGCCGTGTCTGAGCGCCTGGTGGATTGAGAGCGGATTTATGTTTGTTGTTGTTGTTGTTTTTATGATTAATATTTGATGTCTTTATTAATTTGGATGTGATTTACCTGCTGCCCTCCTGGAAGAGGGCGAACTCCAGCGCGGTTCTCTCCAGGACTGTGAGCGCGGTCACGGTCACCGGTTTACTCGCCCGGCACGGGAAGCAGCCCTGCAGACGCACCTCCTGCCAATCAGCATGAATCTTGCAGATATCCACCGAGTCAAAG
Source organism: Chrosomus eos (assembly GCA_036326025.1). Classification (NCBI taxonomy): domain Eukaryota; kingdom Metazoa; phylum Chordata; class Actinopteri; order Cypriniformes; family Leuciscidae; genus Chrosomus; species Chrosomus eos. The sequence goes on from CM070840.1 coordinate 4,974,920, forward strand.
TACCTACACACAACATCCACCAACGTGTTCTGGTTATTGAACTACATCTACTGATAGACTGATACATGGGCGGGAAATATTATATTTTGAGCATCGGTTGATTATTAAACCTGATTGGCTGATAAACGGAAATGTCTCAGAATCAGTTCCAAAATCTTGATTTGTTGATTGGAAGTACAAATTTAAGTGAATTTTAAAATAATATTAATAAGTAATACTTATTTTATCTTATTTTGATATCTCATATAAGTTATTTTGGTATATAATCATATCAATATTAAAAAGTAGCATAACAAATATTTTAATAAATAGTCTAATTTTCTACTATATACAATTTAATAAAATTAGCAGCTTGCTAACAACAACTTGCTACTATTATTATTATTTTTTAAAAAGTAATAATATTATGTATAAAAAATCACTTATTTTTATTATTAAACAACATGTATAAAATACTAAATTAATTTTATTAAAACAATTATTTATAACTAAAATATCTGTTAGATTTTAATATAATATTTGTAATTAATTATAGTTTAAAAGTCTTTCATTTTTGTTTTCTTAAATGTATGCAGATCTCATTTGTGATCATTAACAATGTATTAAATATAACATTTAATTTTAAATATTTTCAATAAATATGGTGTAATGAAGTATTTTAGTTTTGCTTTCAAATGTATGTAGATCATCAATAAATAATATGTACAATAAATTAAAATGTTAACAATACTTTTTTAAATAAATATGTAAAATAAAGTAGATTCCATTTGTCATCATTAAATAATATGTATATAATATAAAATTAATTAATTAAAAGTGTAATATAATTATTCAATTAGGATTTTCAGAAAACATTGCTTTGATACGATCATTTTAATACTTTTAAAAAAATGTATGTAGATCTCATTTGCCATCATTAATATGTATATAATAATAAACACATGAAATAATCTAACATACAGGCCATGAGCCTCCAGCACATTGCTATCTCTTCTGACCACTAACGAGATCCTCTTTATTTATGGAAAGCTCTGATGAAGATCATCTCAGATTAAAGGTCAATTTAGCACAGATGAAGCAGCTAATGACTCACTTAATGAAGTCTCCGTACTCCATCCAGAACACGCCTTCACTGCTGCCGTGAGCCATGAGCTCGTGACGCAGATGCTGAGGCCAGTCGGCCCACTCGTCCGACCAGGAGCCGTTCCAGGAGAACCGGCCCCAGGGGTTCCTCAAACGCAGCAGTCTGAAACAGGACACACGCAGACCATATGATAACCACTCACAGGAACCACACATTCATGATAACCACTCACAGGAACCACACATTCATGATAACCTCTCACAGGAACCACACATTCATGATAACCACTCACAGGAACCACACATTCATGATAACCTCTGACAGGAACCACACATTCATGATAACCACTCACAGGAACCACACATTCATGATAACCTCTGACAGGAACCACACATTCATGATAACCTCTGACAGGAACCACACATTCATGATAACCACTACAGAACCACACATTCATGATAACCACTCACAGGAACCACACATTCATGATAACCACTCACAGGAACCACACATTCATGATAACCTCTCACAGGAAACCACACATTCATGATAACCACTCACAGGAACCACACATTCATGATAACCACTCACAGGAACCAACATTCATGATAACCTCACAGGAACCACACATTCATGATAACCACTCACAGAACCACACATTCATGATAACCACTCACAGGAACCACACATTCATGATAACCACTCACAGGAACCACACATTCATGATAACCTCTCACAGGAACCACACATTCATGATAACCACTCACAGGAACCACATTCAGGAACCACACATTCATGATAACCTCTCACAGGAACCACACATTCATGATAACCTCTCACAGGAACCACACATTCAGATAACCTCTCACAGGAACCACACATTCATGATATCCACTCACAGGAACCACACATTCAGGAACCACACATTCATGATAACCTCTCACAGGAACCACACATTCAGATAACCACTCACAGGAACCACACATTCATGATATCCACTCACAGGAACCACACATTCATGAAACCACACATTCATGATAACCACTCACAGGAACCACACATTCATGATAACCTCTCACAGGAACCACACATTCATGATAACCTTTCACAGGAACCACACATTCATGATAACCTCTCACAGGAACCACACATTCATGATAACCTCTCACAGGAACCACACATTCATGATAACCCACATCATGATACACACTTCAGGAACCACACATTCATGATAACCTCTCACAGGAACCACACATCATGATAACCCACTCACAGGAACCACACATTCATGATAACCTCTCACAGGAACCACACATTCATGATAACCTCTCACAGGAACCACACATTCATGATAACCTTCACAGGAACCACACATTCACGATAACCTCTCACAGGAACCACACATTCATGATAACCTCTCACAGGAACCACACATTCATGATAACCACTCACAGGAACCACACATTCAGGAACCACACATTCATGATAACCTCTCACAGGAACCACACACTCATGATAACCATCACAGGAACCACACATTCACGATAACCTCTCACAGGAACCACAACATCATGATAACCACTCACAGGAACCACACATTCATGATAACCACTCACAGGAACCACACATCATGATAACCACTCACAGGAACCACACATTAACGATAACCTCTCACAGGAACCACACATTCATGATAACCCTCACAGGAACCACACATTCAGGAACCACACATTCATGATAACCTCTCACAGGAACCACACATTCATGATAACCACTCACAGGAACCACACATTCATGATAACCACTCACAGGAACCAAACACTCATGATAACCACTCACAGGAACCACACATTACGATAACCACTCACAGGAACCACACACTCATGATAACCACTCACAGGAACCACACATTACGATAACCACTCACAGGAACCACACATTCATGATAACCTCTCACAGGAACCACACATTCAGGAACCACACATTCATGATAACCACTCACAGGAACCACACATCATGATAACCACTCACAGGAACCACACATTATCGATAACCACTCACAGGAACCACACACTCATGATAACCACTCACAGGAACCACACATTACGATAACCTCTCACAGGAACCACACATCATGATAACCTCTCACAGGAACCACACATCATTCACCGGAACCACACATTCATGATAACCTCTCACAGGAACCACACATTCAATTATATAACCACTCACAGGAACCACACATCATGAACCACAACCACACATTACGATAACCTCTCACAGGAACCACACATCATGATAACCATCTCACAGGAACCACACATTCATGATAACCCTCACAGGAACCACACATTCATGATAACCTCTCACAGGAACCACACATTCAGGAACCACACATTCATGATAACCACTCACAGGAACCACACATTCATGATAACCACTCACAGGACCACACACAACCACAATTCATGATAACCACAAACCACATCATGATAACCTCTCACAGGAACCACACTTCATGATAACCACTCACAGGAACCACACATTCATGATAACCTCTCACAGGAAACCAACACAATTCATGATAACCACTCACAGGAACCACACATTCAGATACATCAAGGAACCACACATTCATGAAACACATCTCACAGGAACCACACATTCATGATAACCACTCACAGGAACCACACATTCATGATAACCACTCACAGGAACCACACATTCATGATAACCACTCACAGGAACCACTCACAGGAACCACACATTCATGATAACCACTCACAGGAACCACACATTCATGATAACCTCTCACAGGAACCACACATTCATGATAACCTCTCACAGGAACCACACATTCAGATAACCACTCACAGGAACCCACATCATTCACTCAAGGAACCACACATTCATGATAACCACTCACAGGAACCACACATTCATGATAACCACTCACAGGAACCACACATTCATGATACAACCACTCACAGGAACCACACATTCATGATAACCACTCACAGGAACCACACATTCATGATAACCCTCACAGGAACCACACTCAACACGGAACACACATTCATGATAACCACTCACAGGAACCACACATTCATGATAACCACTCACAACAGGAACCACACTCATTCATAGACTAAACCACTCACAGGAACCACACATTCATGATAACCACTCACAGGAACCACACATTCATGATAACCACTCACAGGAACCACACACTTCCACTGAATAACCACTCACAGGAACCACACATTCATGATAACCTCTCACAGGAACCACGCATTTATGATAATATACTTTAATAAAAACAAAATGGATGTATATGGAGAAATATGGAAGCCGTTTAATTACTACATTAACAACAATACTATTGGTAATTTATTACAGGAGGTGTAACTAACTATGTATTAGTGTTATTTTTCTTTTATTTAATATGGTGTCTTGCTGGAAAATGTAACTTTTATGTGTAAAGAACAGTAATATATACTTGGTTTCTGGGTACCTTGCAATATCTGTTTTGTATTTAGAATGACGCTTGTCTGATACCTGCTGTATTTCTGTATGGGAGAAGAGAGTGATGTGTTTTCTTGTTGGGGTGGGAAATAACGATCTGAAAAAGTGTTTCTCTGTTAACTGTCTTGTAAAAAATAATAAACACATTGTTAAAAAAATAAAAGAAATGCTCTTCAGTGGTGGCTGACAGATAACCCACAATAAAAAGTGCCCTATATGGTCTGCGAGCCCAATACTGACAATATATTTACAATAAATGTAATCTTACTTTGATATCTCATATATGATGATGTTCTCTTGCCTTGATGTTTGTTTCTTTTGTTCCTCATTGTTTACTAAGTTATTTTGGTATATAATCATATCAATATTAAAAAGTAGCATAACATTTTTTTCAAATAAATAGTCTAATTTTCTACTATATACAATTTTATAAAATTAGCAGCTAGCTAACAACAACTTGCTTTGTTCTGAAAACACGTAACACTTAACATGCGCCCTGTCACAAGAGCAACAGTCATCCACATCACTCATAAATCATAATAACTGATCATATAAGGCGGGGCAAAAAACCCAGCAATAAAAAAACAACTCACTTCCTCATGCATGTGAAGAACAGTTCTATCGTATGACCTCAGAAAACCAGTAAGGACTACATTTTTTGTCCGTTATTCAAGCATGACAGCGTGAATCATTTCCACTCTAAGGAAAGCAGTGTTTCACGTCACCTTCTGTGTCGTATGGGTGAACAAACCCTTCTTCAACAGTATGCATGATGTGAATGTGTGTCTGACCTGTAGCCCTGAACGTCTCTGACGTCCAGTATGGAGTATGCGTGTCTCGGACGGAGTCCCAGAGATTCATACACCGCATCATCAACCTTCATGTTTCCGCCTCCACAAGAAGCTCCCATCAGAAAACTGACACACACACACAACGCAAAACCTAGTAAATATTCATCATTCACTTATTTACTTACACAAGTATATAACAGTGTTATTTTAGTATCATTGATATACTATTAGTTTCTATTAATAACTTAGTTTTTAGAATTTCCATTTAATCTTTTAGCAATTTTGTTGTGTTTTTGTCATTTTTATTAGTTTTTGTGGAAACACTTTAAAATAAACTTTCATTTGTTAACGGACTCACAATGATGAACACTTCTAAAGCATGTATTAATCTTAGTTAAAGGGTTAGTTCACCCAAAAATGAAAATTCTGTCAGTAATTACTCTCCCTCATGTCGTTCCAACCCCGTAAGACCTTCGTTCATCTTCGGAACACAAATTAAGATATTTGTGATTAAATCTGAGAGCTGGATCACTCCTCCATAGGCTTCTAAGGGATTGAAACTTGACAGCCCCGAAAACTTAAAAGAGTCCAAGTGACTACAGTGGCTCAATCTTAAGTTTATCAAGCGACGAGAATACCTTTTGAGCGCAAAAAAACAAACAAAAATAACAACTTTATTCAAGTATTTATTTCCACCTTGACATTTCACTTAAGTTTAATAGCGTAATGCTTCTGGTTAAACGTCACACACACACGACCAGCGTCGGCCAATAGTGAGCCTACGTGTGACGTACAATACAGAAGCGCTGCGCTGTTACACTACGTGAACTCACTCGAGGCCGACAGAGAAGGAAATGAATACTTGAATAAAGTCGTTATTTTTGTTTGTTTTTTGCACTCAAAAAGTATTCTCGTCACTTGATAAACTTAAGATCTAGTCCCTGTAGTCATTTAGTCTATTTTAACGAGTGATCCAGCTCTCAGATTTAATCAAAAATATTTTAATTTGTGTTCCGAAGATGAACGAAGGTCTTATGGGGTTGAACAACATGAGGGAGAGTAATTACTGACAGAATTTTCATTTTTGGGTGAACTATCCCTTTAATAATAATAATTTCAACATCTACTAACACATTTTATCTGTTAATATTATTTAATGGATATAAGCTAACATGAACTAGCAATTTTAATTATTAATAAATACTGTATCAAATGTATTGCTCAGTTAATGTTAGTTAATGCATTAATTAATGTCATCTAACAGGACTTTATTGTAATATATTATATCTTTATAGATTTGTATTTCAGTATTAGTTTTAGTTATGTTAGTACTTCAAGTAGCAATAATGTTATTTTATGGTATTAGTTAACTATAATAACCCTGGCATATACATACCATATATTCAAATGATTAAATAACACACTTCATAGCACATTAAATTCAAAATATGTACAACATATTAATCTTGTTTATTCATATATTTATTTTTTAAACTATTTAAAAAAATATATATATTTTGTAGTTTCCAAAACAAATAAAAATACAGAACATAACACCAGGAGAAACAGACATTTGTGTATAGATTTTATATAGTATTTTTTAATTTGATATTAGTTAATATTTGATATAAAATTATTATAACAACATTTAACATAATGATTGAAAATATCCGATAAGTGTGTCTTTAAGACATATTAATATAGTTATTATAAATATTCTAATAACAGTTATAGACTATGTTTATGAATCATAATAATACCAATCTTTTGCCATATAATTTGTGCTTTTCAGCTGATACTGTGTGTGTGCGGACACTAATTGCTTGGTAATTTGAGCCCTGAAACTGACAAGTAGCCTAAAAACACTTTAAAAGGCACTTTCCAATTTGTAGTGATTTCTTTTTTTAAATCCAATTTTCTTGTCTTGCCTTTTAGCCTTTATTATAAAGAACAAAAGATGCCTTGTCATCTTATAATGTGCCTTGAAATAAGTGAGTCCGGAGCACAGTGAATAAATTACAGGGCCCAATTTACAGGACAATTAGTATAATAATCTGGAGTGTGTGTAAGTCGTACCCCGCCTCTTTGGAGCTGAGCATTTTGGCCCATATGAGGTCCGTGTCGATTGGTTCTTCACGGGGGTTGGTTGAGCTGACCTGCAGCATCAGACTCTCACAGGGGGCGCCAGTGAGCGTGGCCAAACCCTCGATGGCACGGCCGGCCTGCAGCGCAAAATACGAGCCGTGCAGCTTCGCAAGAGCCTTTTCTATCAGCGCCACCCACAGCTGCCTCCGCTGAGCCTGAACATGGAGTGACAAGCTTTAGCAGGAAGTAAAGCAGCACACGGGAGTACAGGAACTATTTTCAATGGTACAATCTATAATTGTATCTTTTACTCGATGTCATCATTATGCAATTTTAAGTGATGACTAATTTTCGTGCAAAAAAGTGTTTTGTTTGTCACTTGCAGTGTAAGCTTTAGTTTAGAAGAAATGTACTTGCATTGATTAAAATCTTTACTTTCATAAAAAAACCTTTAAAATATAGGAATATTATTACATTCAATATACATCATGATAGCAACATTTACAAAGTGATAATAGTTTTATTTTATATTCACTTATGACAGTAGCAGTTTACAATTTAAATATTAAGATGAGACTCTTTTCAGTAATATTTTCAAATGATATATATATATATATATGAAAATGTGTCATATATATGTATATGTCTCATGTTAATATTTAAATTAGAAATTACTACTGTCATAAATTAATATAAAATATAACATTATGATCATTATGTAAATATATAAATATAATAGTAATATTTTCAAAATATTATATATATATATATATATATAATATATATATATATATATATATATATATATATATATATTTAGGGGTTGAACCGACTAGTCGATTAGTCGACTAGTCGACCTTAATGCAATGCCGCGACGCTTTAAGCTTGACGTCGACTAGTCGCGTTGATCATGTGACACTATGAATGCGCTAATTTTGATACTAACATGTTGCAGACGACAACAGATGAAGAGCCCAGAGGGTTATTGCAGCAAGAAAGCAGCATTGGTACATTAAGTGTGTGTAAATACTTTACTAACACAATATTGTTGAAAACGAAAGTAAAAGCATGACGCACGCTCACTGTTTTACCAGGAAATTAGAGTTCAGTCTCTTTATTAAAATCATTAAAACATTATGTTTTTCATTTATTTATATCATATTGATGTAGCCTACCTCTAATTTACCCGCAATTAATTGGAATATTATTACTTGGATGGATCTGCGCATCACTAATGCGATCATAATCATGATTATGATTATGTAAACAGCGGGCTGTAAATGCCATCCGTAACGCATTCGAGACGGATTTAAATCCGATCGCTCAAACCACTTCAGGAGGAGGTCTGGGCCGCTTAACAGACGAAACTGGACAAGTGTAAATGCATCTGGATGTTGAAACCACATATGTAAATTGGACTTCTCCAAAAAATGCTAAAAATAAACATGTGAGTGCATATTATAGCGATGAAGCTGCAACACGCATCGCGGCAGATGAGCAGCTGATTGTCTATTCATCAAGGCAACGTGCAAACTATCGCAAATCAAAGTGAAAGTAAGCCGCAGATGCTAACACACAATCATCTTCGTTAAAAGTAAAGAAACAAAATGATCTTACCAGTGCTGTCTCTCTTATTGCGTCTTTGATTTTGAAATGAGCTGATGATCAATAAAATGCAGCACATTACTGTTGGTGACGTGAAATCCGTTAAATCCGCATATATAGCGCGTTGTTTGAAGATCGGATTTATATCCGTTTTGTGAAAACATATTTATGTGTAAATTTAATCGTTTTGATAAATCAGATCAGTAAAAACGCATGAAGTGTCCAGGTGTAAACGGCCCCATTATGAGCTGTCAGCATCTGTTAATTTTCTGTTAATTAATTGCAAATTGTGGCATGTTGCAAAGCAGTCCCATGTTTTGTGTTTTTATGAATGACGTCATCGACTAGTCGACGTCGACTCGACTTTGATGTCATAATAGTCGACTTCAAAAAATCTGAAGTCGTTCAACCCCTAATATATATATATATATATTAGGGCTGGGAAAAAAATAATCGCGATTAATCGCATCCAAAATAAAAGTTTTGTTTACATAAAATATTTGTGTGTAGTGTGTATAATTATTTTGTATATATAAATACACACACATGCATGTATATATTTAAGAAAAATGTGTTATTAATATAAAAAATATGTATATTTATATATAATATAAATGATGTATAAATGTATATACAGTATATACATGCAAATATTTCTTAAATATATACATGCATGTGTGTGTATTTATATATACAAAATAATTATACACACTACACACACATATTTTATGTAAACAAAACTTTTATTTTGGATGCGATTAATCGCGATTATTTTTTCCCCAGCCCTAATATATATATGTATATATCTCATGATTATATTTATATATTATTATAAGATTATCATTCCATTGATTTTACAATTAACTACAATTACTTTATCACTACTTCACATGTCGTTTAGCAGGTAAAAATGTGCAATTCTTTATTTACTTTAGTTGGTGACATTAGAAACTGCTCAGTGACTGTGGTTCTCTCAAATTATCATGATCAGGCAATAAAGTACAAGATAAGGGCTTAAATAAATCAGGCGTAACAAACTCAGCCCCAGCAAGACAAACCTGTGAGAACAGCAGAAACCCGTATTCGTCGCAGGGCAACATGTCGTCCACCAGAACCGTCGTCCACGTCCCATCTTTACAGAGCCGCACCTGATACGCTCCCTCATGGCACATGGTTCTGGTGATCATCACACGTTCCACCAACTCGGGTCGCTCCGCTAGCACTGCCAGAGCGCTTAAGAACCTGCGAAACACAGCAGCAACACTTCAATCCTACATCACTTCCTCAAAAAACTTGAATGCACCATTGAACAAACCACTAAACTGTTTTTTGAGCACAAACCATCAAAACACACTGAAGATGATAACTGGATACCACTTGCACAAATCAGGGTCATGTGACATATTTAAAATACAGTATTATGCATACAATTGTGATTAAATTGTAGGCAGTATACACTATTTACTGAGCTGTATGCAGTACACTAGTTAACAAGAGATAGATGATAGACACACTTCTCTTACCAGCAATTACCCAGAAGGCCTTGCAGAATGTCAGAGGGGCGGGGCGTCCTGAACACGGACCATTTCACACCACGATCCTTAAAATTATTGCAGTTAATCTCATGAGGGCGGAGCCACTTTTTGATTCGCTGCTGGACGCTGTCATTCTCGGGGAACCCGACCGAACGCGGACCAGGAGGGAAACTGTCATCCACGAAGTTCACCGCGTTCTACAACAAACACACAAGAACTTTGTGAGGTATTACACACACAAAAACAGCATTTGCCATCATTGAATGTGTATAGAAAATAAAATGAATTACAAATTTTATTTAGGAAACAGTAATGCAGATATATTCACACACTAAACAAATATAGACCTGGAAAATGCAAAAACAAGAGAAATAAGCTAGCTTACAAAAAACAAGATGAACTAACATAAAAAAGCAATATAGATATAGAACATATACATCTACACTCACATTATATATATATATATATATATATATATATATATATATATATATATATATACACACACACACACAGACACACGCATTGTATATCTCCACATCCAGAATTGAAAGTATGATATTATTATAATTTATTATTTATTGTTCTAACCCCCCCCCCCAAGTCTTAATTTATTTAATTTACAAATCAGATCACATTTTCTATCATTAAATAAGTATATTAAATAAATGTAATTATAAAATGAATGAATTATTTGTAATGTAATATAATATTTTAATAAATACAATGAATTATTTGTATTCAAATATATGTAGATCGCATTTGTCATTATTACATAATATATAGAAGATATAAAATTAACTTAAATTCTATGATAATATTTTTTATAAATATGATGTAAAATTTTGAATTTTTTCAAATTCATATTAGATCTCATTTGCCATCATTGCCAATACATATATAAAATAAATTAATTAAAATGTTAATATAATATTTGTAATAAATACGGTATAAAATAAGTCTTGAATTTTATTCAAATTTACGCAATCTCATATGTCATCACTAAATACTGTGAATATAATATAAAATTAACTTAACTAACATGAATAATAATATTTTTTTAATAAATATGGTATAATACAATTATTAAAACATTTATGTAGATCTTTTTTGTCATCATTAAATAATGTGTTTATAACACACACATACACACTGGAAGTAATTGAGAATTTTATTCAAAGCATCTAGACTTAGTTTATTATGGTTTAATAGAATAAAATCCTTAACCAGGCAAGAATGCCAACAACAATGCTACAACTAATCACTGTCAGTGTGAACATCTTTATAAAGTCTACATTTTGTGCATCAGATAAAGACACAGTGAAGAGTGCCGAAACATGTAAAGATGCAGTAAACCAGCCCAGAAGTTTCTGGACTAAAACTGCACCAGATATTCTGCAGGAACGTATATCGTCACAGGAAACACACGTATATGCCGGAGAAATAGGGGTCATTTTGACTCTGGGGAGCTGTTTAATTGCTGTTGCAACCATTTCTAAAAATACGTCTCCCAGGTTGTGACGCAGACAGGCCTGGGAAAGATGTGTTCAGACATTGAAGTGTGGAGAATATAAATGCCAACTTGCATTTTAGATGTTCGAAATCTCATTCTCGATTATGTTAATATATACAATGTGCTAAGTAAATATGCAGAAAAAACATCAGGTTCTTAACTAAGTTAATAATGCATCATCTTTCATTCTGAAGTGAGAACATCTGGATCAAACCACAGCTGCACATATAACTCAAACTAACATTCATCTAGGTTGATTTGATCACACGTTCTCAGATCAGATCGCTCAAAGCATCTTCAGAAGTGGTCAGGGTTACGGCCGCGTCACATTTGCAGTTGAAACGCTAATGCAACCTGATGTGCCCTATAACACTGAAGGGCCATCTAGTTATGCAACAAAAAAGCAAAAAGATGTGCTTCATCTTAGCTTGACCCAGAGAAAACCTGAGGATTCATATCATGCTGCATCAACCCTCCTGCGGACATAACGCATGTAGTCCAGAAACCAGAGACCCGAGACAATCTCAGATCACAAGAGGTCAACGGAGAAGCATTTGAGACGCGAAGTGTCTTGTAGTAGCATCCAAATGTTCAACCTCTAATAGGACACCAAGCACGTATTACTGTAGACATTATAAGGATCATATTGTGGCTTGCCTTGATTTCAACCTTTAGTTTGTACAATCACATTCCTTTAAAGGTACAATATGTAGGATTTTTGCAGTAAAATATCCAAAAACCACTAGGCCAATGTTATATATTTTGTTTAATTGATTACTGACAATATCCCAAATGTTTCCAACTATTTGTAAATCGTGAGAAAATTGCGATTTTAACCAAGGAAACGGGGCGTGTGAGCAGCGGTGACTCAGTCAATGACGTCATATCCGTGTTACCCTCCGTTACCGCCAGGTTTGCGCTCGTACTGGCTATAGTAACCATGGCGAAAGACGTTGACAACTGGGTTATGCCGGTTATGCCTAGCAGGACGCTCACGCTGTTGTTGTTTTGTTCAAAACATTATGGACCACGGCAAGCAGACTTTGAGACAAAAAGACTAAAACGAAGATCAACATGTTTCGAGATGCGAGAGCTCCACGTCCGCGACTAACTTCGACTTGATAGAGACGCGAGTGTTGCATGTAGGCTACTTTATTAGACAGGTGAGCAAATGTACATAAAACTAATCTATGCTATTTAGTTCAACATGATGAAATGTTAAAATATGATCTGTATGTTATTCTAATGTTGATCTAGCTTACTTAGTCTCATACAGCCAACAAACAACCCAACTAACAACATTCAACACACTCAAATGGTGTTTATTGTGATAGTGTAACTGTTAGAGCGAGTGAAACACCGCTGTGTTACCTCAAGTTTAACTCGTCTAATAAACGGACCTGTGTGAGTATTAATTCAGCACTTGCGTGTAGTTGGGTAGAATGAAATGTCCTTATTCCTTTATATCCGTGGGACTCGTGTTGCGTGTGGCGCTGGTATACGTCTAGCAATCGCTCCTGCTTCACACCACAGTCACGTTAAAAACATCAATGTATTCACTCATCCATAAAAGACCCATCAGATTGACGACAAGATCCATAATTCAGCTTAATGCGGAATATATGTCATCAATATAGGCCTTTGTTATTGTAAGAGGTTAGCGACCACTAGGTGGCAAAAAATCCTGCATATTGTACCTTAAAGAGTTGTTTGAAATCTCAATCTCAAAATAAGAGTTTTAGCCAATCTCATAAAAATCTCAATCTCTATAAAAATTAACTAAAGGTTTGCCAAGACACAAATCAGTGATATCAAGAAGTTTCAACTGGAAACATAACTGAAAGGAAAACTCCTGATCTTTGAAAAGCTGTTGAAGTTCATCTTCAGGAAGATTCAGATTGTTTTATTTAGTGCCGTGTCAGCATCTAAGGCTATTTTCATGGCAAAAAGACAATTACAAAAATACAAATATCATATAATTACAATAAAAACCAAACAAACAAAAACAGCAAGTCATATTATACAAGATTTTTTAAATTACATATGATTAAAAAAAAGCCTTTTCAGGCATAATCTTACCAAATAAATCCTTAAGTGAGGTAATTTCATTAAAAAAAGCATTCTACTTTTATTAAAGTCCAGGACAGTCTAATAAAATGTGTTTAACAGTTAGGGGAATCCTACAAAACATTCATATAGTTGTGTCTTCACCTTTATCGTCTTCAGGCAAGTGAAGGACGAGCCTGTATTTATAGTCCCAGAATTAAGGAAGACAAAGCTTAGCGCAGTTATAACTGCTTCCGTGTTCTTTCCCCAAACATTTATTGAACCTGGACAAGGATCAAGAACAAGAAGTTCTTGAGTATTTACATTTCAGACACTCTTGACTACGTCCTTTCTGCCTGAACAGAACTTCAAAAGCTACAACGGCTGTCAGCAGCTCCTCAAACACAAAGTCTGACCACTTTCCCCTCTAAGAAGGTCAGAAATATATCAAATATTCAGCAGATATGAAGGCGCCGCTGGTTTCATAATGCACTGTGTTTTTGATACTGGCTCGGTTTCAAAGAGGAGCTGCGGTTTGATACCAATGAAATGTCAAGAGAATAGAGTAGAACGGATGTTTAAATGATGGAACATTAGTATTTAGCTGGGTGTAATAGAGAGCGATATATTAAGCATACTGTGAACACTACACATATCTAGAGGTGCACCAATGTATCAATCACTGGCATTTAACCGATATTAAAAACAGATGGCTCATTAATAATTAATTAGGTAGATGTAATGTGTTGGATAAGGTAATGTAATGTGACTGAATACTTTTATTAAAGGATAATTCCGGTATTTAGCACTTAGAGTCTATTTTCTAGTTAGTTTTGGATGAACTCGAGTGGTGGACACAAATGTTGACGATGGGTCCCGTCTCGCCTCTGAGCGCTTCAGAGTGGCTGTCTATGGGCATGCACAAACATGTGCTTAAAACAACCCTTAATGTTCGTTTTCAAAACTGTGCAACTCACCGAGTGAGTTGATGATTAAAAACGAGTAGCGTAGCGAAATACAGTTTCTGTCATGTTTTATTGCACGAGTTATTGCAATGAGTCCTCCAACAGAAATCACGCGATTGTACAAAATGCCAAATAAAACACGACAGAAACTGTATTTCGCTACGCTACTTGTTTCGGAACATCAACGAACACCACTAACCACTCGGTGAGTTGCACAGTTTTGAAAACAAACGTTAAGGGTTGTTTTAAGCACATGTTTGTGCATGCCCATAGACAGCCACTCTGAAGCGCTCAGAGGCGATTCTAAAAGAGTCAAAAAGTCGAGACAGGACCCATCGTCAACATTTCTGTGTCCACCACTCTAGTTCATCCAAAACTAACTAGAAAATAGACTCAAAGTGCTAAATACCGGAATTATCCTTTAATGACCACAATCTAGGCTACCTAAATGAAAATGAGGGAATGAAATAGTACAACATGGCCATGATTGACCTAAAACGAATGAATGTTTTCATGCACGTAAAATATAGAGTATCGCTGTTAGATATTTAATCATATATGGCAAAAAAGACACCATATGTACACCATATGTACTTAGAAATACTATACTAATCACATTTAAACTTTTAAATCAACTGACAGTGTCTTACCTCTCTACAGAAGCTGACGATATTTTCCCACAATTCCTTGGCCTCTCCCTCATCCGTGCGCCGCCGGGCCTCCACATGCATGCTCTCCCTGCGTTTGAGCGGTTTCCCTGTTTTACGCAGGTTCAGGTACTGCTGCGGGGTGTGACACGCGGCGCAATGCTTCATCTTCCCTTCGTTCAGCAGTGTGCATGCAGGACACGTCCACTGACACACACTCTTGTCCTGCGCCGACGGGGACGAGACCGAGGAAGATGAGGCGGGAGTGAAGGCACGCGAGTGGGAGTGCGGTTGTTTCCGAGAACACGAAGAGCAGTTGGACGGCTCGGAGAAACCGTGCAGTTTGGACGATCCGCAGGCCGTGCAGTGGCCCGTTCCCGTCGGATTGCGTAACGTACATTTGGAGCACGCCCAAGAGCTGAAGTCCGGGCTGGACGGCGACGCCGGCGTGAAGCGCACCGATTCGCCCAAC
Organism: Chrosomus eos; assembly: GCA_036326025.1. NCBI lineage: Eukaryota > Metazoa > Chordata > Actinopteri > Cypriniformes > Leuciscidae > Chrosomus > Chrosomus eos. Next base: position 4,991,191 of record CM070840.1, read on the forward strand.
ACGTCGATGACATCACCACCTGAACCAGGCCGAGACCCTCGACATGCATCGCACCGGCCGGCGGATGACGAAGGAGGAGCCGTAGGGGCGGAGCATCCGGGGCACTTCCAGGAGGGCGGAGACGTGACTGGAGGGGCGGGGTTGTTAGGCTCCTCCTCCTCCAGCACACTTAGGCGCTTGTGTGGGTAATTGTCTGATGGTGGGAGGGGCTTGGATTTGTTAGGCGGGCAGGTTGAGGGTGATGTTGGTGAGGGGGCGGGGTTTGGGGGCCGTCCAGGGGGCGGGACTTCCCTCCGGCTTCGAGGCACGGGATTATTCTGAAGCGAGGACAGGGAAGGGGGCAGAAACGGGATGGGGGGTGGAGACGGGGTTTCAGAAGGTACTTGGGGTGGAGAATCTACGGTCAGATCAATGAGAAGTGGCGCGGATGCTCCTGTCGTTTGTGTGGGAAACCCCGCCACAGGTGTAAGCACTTCCGGGACCACTAGTGCTTCGGGAGGGATTTTCGGTAAGGAGAGTTTTCTTGGACCACCACATGCTGAGCATGACAACGCAACCGGAGTGTTCACTAACGTACAACGAGGACACGCCCACTCCAATGACACCACCCCACTCATAGACACCTCCCCGTTGGACTCCGCGCACCGAGACTCCCCATTGGCTACCTGCCCTTTGGCTTCAGGGCTGGAGGCGAGGTCTACGGGAGTGGGCGGGGCCGGTTTGGGCGGAATGGGTCCGTTGGCTGTTAACTGGAGCGGCTCCGCACACAGAACATGAGCCTAATCCATGGTGATTGGTCAGGGTGCAGCGTGGGCAGGACCAGCGAGGTTCCTCAGCACTGCTGAGCCGCAGAATGTGGTTCAGATCCGGCTTCTGCCGGGGAGCTTCGCAAATGGAGCAACGCAAGGAACCGCTGGAGTTAAGAAATGTGCAGCGTCCACATGACCAATCAGAATTCCTCACAACTGCTGCCATCGAACCAGGAGAATGAGAGTTACTAAAACAGAAAGAGAGAAAAAAAAACTATTAATAATGAAATTAACACTGGATATGAAAATTAAAATCCGAGCGCAAAATACACACAATATGAAAAAGCGGGCAAAGAAAAAGGAATATGTAGAGAAGATAACTGTATGGTATAAAATAGATTTAAATAATATTATATATATATATATATATATAAATATTATTTGAGATATATATATATATATATATATATATATATATATTAATTATATATCTCAAATAATATTTAGATATATATAGGGAAATAAACAATTAAACATACTTAAAATTAGATAAATATAACAGCATAATTTACAGACAAAATCGAATTTATATTGTACAATTAAAATTTTTTATATACAGTATATTATAGTTTAAATGTATAATAAAAATGTAATTAAATATATAATTAAATATAATAAAAATAATTTTTATTCAGTATATATTTTTAAAAATATAATTTTATAATTATTTTTGAATATAATTTATATTTAGTAATTCTTATTTTTGAATCTATAAATCATTAAATAATTTATCATTACATTATTATTGGTATAATAATAATATTAATATATTAATTATTAGTTTTATAGTTAGAATTTTAGTAATACTCAAATTATGTGGATTTCTTTTTACAGTTGATGGTATAAGTGGATAATATAAATGCATAAATAATACTACTAAATAATCAAATCAAAGATGAATAAGAATACTCAAAAGGAGAAAATGTCTCAAATATATTAAGAACAGGCAAACCATAAACCCGTTTGAAACACAACTCTGTATAGTGTTGGTCTTTGGGTCGGTGTCCTGTGAGCACGATGAGACATTTGGCCCCGAGTCTCCAAAAGCCATCGCACACACACAGTAAGACATTTGTACTGCGAGTCACAGTCATTAGCACTGGTCAAACAGAACTGGCCCTCATCCCAATCCTCACAGCGTATGTGTGTGTGTGTGTGTGTGTATTATATGACTCAGTACTGATACTAACTGTCAGCTCGAGGAGGTTCATGCTGATAAATAATGCAAAGAATCAAAGCTTGTGTAAGTATCCGAGGATATGTGCGCAGGACACACTTGCATTCTGCAGCCTGTACACAAAAACCAGAGCATGGGTGTGTTCTGTGACCTATTAACACAGCTGGAAAGAAGGGAATTATTGGCGGAAATAGTTAATCTGAATATGCGATATAACGGCATTCCAACTGCATAATGTTTTTGGCTTTGGGCTGGTAACATCATGTAGAAACAATGCTGACTAGAATCCATTAAAAACAGTCACATTTGAGTCACATATGGAAATCTGGGACAGCTGAAATCTGAGGCCTTTCATTGCGCAAACCAGGAAAGGACATACGAGGTGAAAGAGCCATCAGATTTCATACAACAATCCATTTTTATGAATTAATATGGACATGTGCACTCAGGCTTGATGTGTCCTATATAGAGGAGACGATACAGGGAGAGCTGTCAGACTTTTACTCGTTTATTTCTAAAAGTCAATTTCTATATATAGACAAACCCTGATGCCTCAGCTACAAAATATTAATTGTATTTGCACCATTTCTGACCAGGAAAACACACACAGTTCATGGAACACACAATCTTGGGGCACGTTGTCACAGTGAAACCTGCTTATAACCATCTATTATTTTCCAGCAAAATGCACAAAGTAAAACAGTTAACAAAAAATATGAAGAGTAACACTGAAATATCAAACTAGTGTTTGGGTCAAAAAAATAAAATAGTTAAAATTAATGTGACAGCTTGCCCCAACCTGATATTCATGAAAATATATTTACCGACAAACCGATGATCCAGGAATTTTAGTTTAGAGGACAAAATTTTGAAAGCAGCACACTAAAGCATACTGACATATTAAACAACTGTGTGTGTATCTGAGTTAGAGAGAGACACAGGGAGAGTTCATTCTGAATTGTGATTGGTTGAGGTAATAGGAGCTTGTTGCTATGGGAATAAATCATCAGAAAAAAGCCTCTGAGAGCAGCAACTCACTTTTCTACCACTGATAAAACACTCAGAAAACATCCGGATAATGATCAACACACACACACACACACACACACACACACACACACACACACACACACACACTCGAGGCGTTCAGCTGAATTCACGGAGTACATGATGTCACACTAGGACTCGACAGCATTTGTGTCTCAAAGGTCATGTCTGTGTTGTATTTTTACGTTACACAACTTCACCTCAGACAAACTTAATGATGAAAAGTAGATGGAAATGTGATACCTATAATTCTGAACAATTATATCAAATATTTTAAATGACTCAAATTAACAAAAAACAAAAAAAAAATACATATATATATATAAAACTTACACAAAATTGAATGTAGTATTGTAATAGTATATAATGATTATATATAATACATAATAATATAAAAATAATTTTACATGAAATAATAATGCATTTCAACATGGTAAAAATGAGTACAACAAATGATAGAAAAATCTAAATAAACTAGTCAACCTCACTAATCAAGCTGGACTAGTTATGGCCCGATCTGTAAGATACATGAAGTAAAAAAAAAAACACAGTAAATATTAAAATATGATATTAAAAAGTAAATATGTACAGAGCAAATATGAGTTTGAACACACAGAAGCGGCTCACAATTTGACGCTGGTGGAAACGCATTACATAAAGTGCTTGTGAAGCTTCCTGGATTCTGTTAACACAAGAAATGCTTTAGAAAAAAACACAAGGACAAGTCGAGTTCTTGCACTGCTCAATCCTTATGAAAATAATATGACGGAATTGTTTTAGCAGTGAGAATAATTCATACGCGCCTCGTCGTGCACCGAGTGACTCCAGCTGAGAGCTTGTTACTTCTGAAAGGCTCTTGTTTGAGTCTGTCTGTGTTGTGTCAGTTGTTAAAAAGGTCGGTGACAGACGTTTGTTTCACTCCTAGAACTTTTGGAAACGAACAGCCGTGTACAGCAGATGGTGCACGGAAAAAATGACATCTCTCCAAGCCTGACAGCTGAACCGCTGTTTTCTTGAACCCGCTAAACATTCAACATTAGCGTTTTATTTTTTTCCCCTAAGGTTTACTTATAATGATAGCTATAGTTTCTTTTTTTCATAATTTTATGACTATTTTCCACCCTCTCTCTGAGCCTTTAAATAGGCTGTTGATTGTTTTTTTATGTAAATGACTTGGGTTACGATTGGCTGATCTCAATGTACCGGCATCGTTTACACAAAAATTAAAGTTCTGTCATCATTTACTCATGATCTCTTCTGTTTGTGAAACATAAAATCATTGTAAGCAGAAACACCTGACTGTTTGGCATAAAAAATGAACAATGTTGGACAGTGTCAAGCTTCAAAAATTACATAAAAGCACCATAAATTAAAATAAAATGATATATTAAAGGGATAGTTCACCCAAAAATTTAATTTCTGTCAGTAATTACTCTCCCTCATGTTGTTCAACCCTGTAAGACTTTCGTTCATCTTCGGAACACAAATTAAGATATTTTTGATTAAATCTGAGAGCTGGATCACTCCTCCATAGGCTTCTAAGGGATTGAAACTTGACAGCCCAGAAAAGTCATTAAAGAAATCGTTAAAAGAGTCCAAGTGACTACAGTGGCTAGATCTTAGGTTTATCAAGCTACGAGAATACTTTTTGAGCGCAAAAAACAAACTAAAATAGCGACTTTATTCAAGTATTCTCTTTGGGCCTGGAGATTTCACGTAGTGTTTTTGCGCAACACTTCTGGTTGAACGTCACACGCATCAAACACACACACACACACACACACACACACACAACACACAACAGACGACCAGCGTCGGCCAATAGTGAGCCTCCGTGTGACGTATAACACAGAAGCGCTGCGCTGTTACACTACGTCAACAGCTTAGGAGAAAGACATGGAAGAGAAGAGATGGTTGAATAAAGTCGTTATTTTTGTGTTTTCTTGCACGCAAAAAGTATTCTCGTCAGTTGATAAACTTAAGATTGAGCCATTGTAGCCATGTTGACTCTTTTAACGATTTCTTTAATGACTTTTCGGGGCCGTCAAGTTTCAATCCCTTAGGAAGCCTATGGAGGAGTGACCCAGCTCTCAGATTTTATCACAAATATTTAATTTGTGTTCCGAAGATGAACGAAGGTCTTACGGGGTTGGAACGACATGAGGGAGAGTAATTACTGACACAATTTTCATTTTTGGGGGAACTATCCCTCAGAAGTCTTCAGAAAACATCCATTAGCTTTGTATGAGGAATATGCCTGAATTTAAGTCCTTTTGATCTATAATAAAACTTACGCTTTGTCTTTATTGCTTATGTATGGCGACTCAAGATGTTATAACACGACATGCAAGAACCAATGATGTTTTGATGATGACAAACTGTGCAAAACGCGCCTTCAGGAACTTTATTTGATTATTAACTGTATGCAAAAGAGCAGCAAGAACAATCTACTAAACATCTTCTTTCAGAAATTCTCACAGGTTTGGAACAACATGAGGGTTGAATACACTTCATGATGACAGAATTATCATTTTTAAGTGAATACTATTAGCACACCTCTTTAAAAGAGCAAGACATATGTTGGTGATTCAGCTCGAGCACGCCTGCCTCAACATACGATGCAAACATGATTAACGTCTACGTAAAGATTGTCAAAGATGTGTGTTATCAGCGCACACACACACGTGTAAGACCTCATGGGTTCACGGGATGCCCCTGGCAAACAGTGGTAAGGGAAAATCCTCGAGTAAAAAGATGCCTTCAGTGCCATCTGCTAAGTCCAGACCATCTGCTTATCAAACACACACACACATTCAGAACCTGTCCAAGATGTTTCAGCTATACACTGTATTATTGACACACATTCTATTAGACATGATCCTACTGCACTACATACACTACCGTTCAAATGTTTGGTGTTGTAAGATTAAAATGTAATTTATTCCTGTGATCAAAGCTGAATACGCCAGTCTTCAGTGTCACATGATCTCAACTTCAAAATTTGCTGCTCAAGAAACATTTGTGCTGCTTCATATGTTGGTGGAAAATCATCATACTTTTTAAAACAGAATTTATGATGAATAAAAAAGCTAAAAAGAACAGCATTTCTTTTAAATATTAATATTTTGTAAAATTATAAATATCTTTACTGTCACTTTTGATGAATTTAATGCATCCTTGCTGAATAATTGTATCAATTTCCCTTAAAAAACAACAAACCAACCTTTGAAAGGTAGTTCAAAATGCACCAACAACCCAGAATACAGGACCACCTCAATCCTAATTTAACTCGAAATAGGATTTGAAACTCATTTTACGCACTTCCAGATGAAATACAGAGCGGGAATATTAATCAGAAAATGAATGGATGGTTTAAAGTGGGCAAACATTTTCATTAGAATAGCGTGCACGTATAAAATGTTTGCAAAAATACCAGAAAAATGCACTAACAAAAAAAAAATAAGGCCAAATTTTTTAATTATAATATAATAATATATTTGAATTGCACATAAAATGTTCAGTTTCAACATAAACTTAAAATGATGCATATTTGTCAGTCATAAATAAATAAAACAGGTCAGATTTCTGCATTTAAAAAAAACATGGCATAGTTTACTAACTTTTATTCAAATAAACATTTTTAAAATGCATTCTGTGTAATCTAAATGCATGGACATTTATATGCAATTCAAATGCACGAATGTCATTTTTGTTGAGTGTGTATCAGCAAAGTAAACAGTCACGTTGACCTTAAATCACCCGATGAGGTGGCGTCTGCGCATGCATGCGTTTACCTGCGTTCTCTGTGTGGGATAGGCTGCTGTTGCTGCTGTTGGCGTGTGATGAACGTGGTTCCCCACACCGGACTGCTGTGGCTGGTCCTGAGCCAGCCCATCGGAGCGGCCGAGGGGAACGGAGCCGTACCGAACCCGTGATCTGATTCTCTGTCCGTGGTCAGAGACGACGCAGAACTCCCCATTGCCACGACAGCGAGCAACTTCTAAACACACACACTGCGTCCCTCTGTTTGTCTTTCATACACATAAATACACACAAGCGACAAAGGTCAAAGGTTCTGGATCTCAGTTTGGTGGGTCAGACATCTCCTCTAGTCTGCCAGAGATCAACACCAGGAAGGGCCTGTGATTGACAGCGCTCACACATGCATGCAAGTCCGCCGGCTAAAAACGTTCACAGGATCCACGGGAGCCGTTTCCCAAAGGGTCTGCGAGGGCCACGGGGCCCTTCAGCTCAACGGGCCCGGTCTCTCGAAGCGCTTAACCTGCCGTAACCTCGCCTGAGAGGAAGGACGACACTTCAGGGATGGCAGCACAATACATTACTGAAGCACTAGAGACAAAAACACACCGTTTTAAGGAGGAACTAGAAAGTTTCCAGTCTCCATTGGAGCGCCGCGTCCCGTCTTGTTTTTCTATGCGACTGGTTGAGTCACGGCGCAGTCCCTCTAATCATGTTCTCTCTCTCTCTCTCTGTCTGTGGCTCATCTTTCCACAGCTGTCACTGGGATTACGATGCGTCACATTTCATCCAGCCTGCAGAAGCAAATATTCCTTTCATCGCAAACAAACATCAGCGTCCAGAGAACAAGCATATGAGTCTGTGTGCATGCGAATAAGTGCATGTATGCGTTTCCTGCCTATGCATTTAATCTGCGAAACACGCGAGGGCCAATTTTAAAAACAACACTCACTGTATTATACAACCTATTAAAAACAGACTTATAAGGACATTTGAAGAAGTTTTAACTAGTAAAAAAACAATCCAAATGTTTAAATAAAAATATTTTTTAAAAGGTAACTCTGGCCGATACAGATAACCAATATTATTTTATGGCCAATATGACTGATATAATGACTCTATATGTTTTGCATGCTTACAAAATAACTTTGTATTTTATATTTACAATCAGGCACTAAAACTCTGTTTTAACGTTCAGCGTACTTTTATAAACATTAAGCTAAAATGTAACTTTCTGTATCTAATTCTGACCGGTATGATACTCATAATATTTAAAATGATAATTAAAATCATCAATAAAAACATCTGCCGCCTATATATTGTGCATCTCTAGTAAGTATGATTACGGCATAGAAAATATAATCAGCCAGATATAAAACAACAACATGACATGTATGCGACCGCGCAAGCATATGTGTGTGTGCAAACGCCTATGCAAGTGTGTATGCATGCATGTGTGTGTCCTCGGGGTTCTGACCCAGCGGAGGCCCTCAGTGGGTCAGACTGCAGGTGCTGCAGGAATGTCCTGCTAGATCCAGCTGCTCGTCTCATCTAAAGCTCATGCAGATGTTTCTAACGTGACAGCGCTGGCTGTGAAGGTTTCATCTGTCTCTCAGGCACTCGAGTATCAAGTTTGACACTCAGATCATGACTATGAATATTTAACGGCGCAGAGAGGCTCGGGTGAGGTGCAGTGGTCTCGGGCCCGGTGAGGGCAGGAGCGCTCCGGTTCCGCCGGTCCGATGTGGGTCTTAACGGCGGTCCAGCACCGAAAGCATCCGGATGGATGATACAGACAAATCCCTGCGGCTAAACTGCGCTCGTCCCGGTGTGCGGTTCCGTGAGCCCGTTCGGTCACTCATGATTCGGCTCGAGCGGATGATGATGATGATGCTGATGCCGCGCGCCGCATAAACACACACAGCCAGCAGCCAAACTGCAGCGGTGCTTTCACGCGTTTCCTCACGGGACTCATGATGACAGCATGCGTGTGTGTCTAAAGCGCGGTTTGATGTGCATGCATATATGCTGCGGTTATTTATTTGATTCTGTTCTTAATTCAGCCTGTTTCTCTCCAGCACGCGCAAATGCGCGAGGAAGGATTACGCCGAGTCAGCAGCGCGCATGCGCAGATCCAATGCTCAACTCTCCTGAAGGATTCAGAATCTCTCGTATCAATGTACACAAATAATCTAGATTATAAATGGGTGAATTTCACAAAACCTGTCAAGAACATTTCTGGATCGTATTTCACCTCAAAAATCTCAACTAAAATATGAATAAAAAATAAAATAAACTATTTCTGAATTGTGACAATATTTTTGGACTATTAAAATGAATTCCTGCCAAAATGTCTTAAAGTGAATAGAAATGAAAGTGTAACGGCATGCCGTTACAAAAGGTTTATGTGCTGTGATGAACATATTTGTATGTGGAGGTCAGTCGTGTATCTTTCATTAATGTGATTAACCATTAAACAGATGCCAGTTTTTTCTAGATTTTGAGAGATACTGAAGAAATTGCCATAAAAATTCCAGATCAGTGCATAATTAAAAGAAAAGATAAATGCTGGCTTGCTAATGTACAGAAAGTGGAAAATGTTTAGAGGACATAATCTAAGCGATGTCACGCGTTTTTTAGGCCAAAACATTTTTTTTGTCACATATTGCAAACATCTCCTAAATATCTGCTAGCTGCCCGTCCCCTGAACACACTGTAAAAAGACGCGGTCTCTGCAGACACCCCAGACTCCACAAACGGCAACAAAAACAAACTCTAGCGACCCGTTCTATGAAACATAACAAACTGTTCCAGCCAATAACCGACAAGAACGATTTGGGGGCACGATTTAGTGTGCGGATTAGGAGGAGGGAGGGTCTAGCTAGCCTTTTGTTTGACAATACTTTAAACTTAAACAAGAAGTGACGTCACCCGGCATCGCTTAGAGAACCTTTAATGTTCCTGTTACTGGCTATTTAGATGCATTACTAAATATTCTTAAAGGTGCCCTAGAATGGGGTTATTTTATTATGTTATAATGTGTTCTGGGTTGCCCTTATAAATGTTAGTACTTTTTTTAGATAAAAAATAGTCATCATTTAGAAATAAAAGGCATTTTTCTAGCCTGATTTTAGCCTGATTGAACTCTGTTTGAAGGGCATGTCTGCTGTGATTCAGTGTAACGCACTCGTGTTGGTGTGTGGGATTCAGTGTACCGGCATGCTGTGATGGCTGCTGTGGGATTCAGTGTAACCGGCCACTGCTGTGATTGGCTGCTGTGGGATTCAGTGTAACCGGCCATCCGTGATGGCTGTGTGGATTCATGTAACCGCCTGCTGTGATTGCTGCTGGGATTCAGTGTAACCGGCCACTGCTGTGATTGGCTGCTCTGAGATTCAGTGTAACCGACCACTGCTGTGATTGGCTGCTGTGGATTCAGTGTAACGGGCCCCTGCTGTGATTGCTGTGTGGATTCATGTACGCCCACTGCTGTGATTGGTGACTGCTTGCATATGAAATAGCTAGGTATTACATGTGAAACTCTCTCGAATACTTTTAGTACAGATATTATACGTTTTTACTATTACAGCTATCGAGATTAATGAATCGTGAGATGTTTATAAAATATTTAAATCTATTTCCATCAAGCAGATGACAGTCTGTTGATCGCGAGACTGAAGATCGTATCATTGCAACGCAGTTTCTGCACTCTCTCTAATGCTTTCACCAATGCGAACACGATGATGTACATCATTGATTTCATAACGAGTTTGGCAAGTGTCCAGATAAACTCGCGCTGTGTGGAAAGATTGTTCTTTGATCACTTTCTGTATATAATTTATTCACTGAGAGAAGCCTGCTTGATATTGACCCAGGTTCGAAAATAAGTCCGTGGTGAAATGGGCAGAGCAAACTATCAACTTCGAATTAAACTGTTGTGGTATCCGATTATAGATTAACATCAACCACGCCTGTTGACATTTCTTTTCTGTGGGAAGGGTATGAAAAAGTCCTCACATCCCCTGCACAGCCTGAACATAACATTTATCTGCCATTTTCCCTATGATCCTCGCTTGTTTCGATGACTCGGCTGCGCAGTGCTTGTCATTGAGGGCTGGCATATGCAAATCTTTGGAGGCGTGATCCCCGACTGTTGCGTCACAGTCGGTATTATGTGGAGATTCGCCTGTTTTTCAGGGGTGTTTTTTAAAAACGAGATTTAAATAAGAAGGAGAAAACAATGGTGTTTGAGACTCACTGTATGTCATGTCCATGTACTGAACTCTTGTTATTTAACTATGTCAACATAAATTCAATTTCACATTCTAGGGCACCTTTAATGCAAACTTAAAAAAATAAAGATAAAAAGTCCCAAAAAAACGTAGAAACAGGGCTGTCACATAAGAATGTATGCATTCAATGAGCAATGCATTAATGATAGCAATATCATAAGGTGAAAGAGCAGTAGGCCAATGTTCAGAAAGCTTCAGTAGGTGTGTTCATTCAATGCGTGTTCCACTGAAATGATGTTCTCTCACTTTCACAATAACTCAGCTGATAAAACCAGTCTGACAAGATCATGTACACAGACACACGAATGAAAACTGGCTACAGATTGTATGAATCCACTTGTTGAAACCACAACATACTCCTTTATAGCCTGTGTTAACAATGCACACACATACCAAGACATGACACTGACAACTGCAGATTCATGAGAAAATGAGTCACTGCATAGAAGCGCACACACCTTTACTTAACATCTCAATATGCTCGCCATAAACTTCTGATATAAAGCAAATACACTACATTTACACTTTACAACACCACACACACACACACACACACAACACACACACACACACACACACACACACACACACACACACACACACACACACACACACACACACATACAGTAACAGCTGTTACACACTGTATATATTCAGAGCCAACTGATCCATAAGATAGACATATTGCTGAATACAGACAAACAGAAACCATTGAATCAAAAGAAACTGCACTTTAATACTCTTACTAATAGGCAGAAAACCGAACTGAGAATGACAGAGAGTGAAAGACATTCAGTCTGAATGAGGATTTGATGAATTGAAGACAGTTTCATTAGTCAAGATGAGCATTTTCAAGAAGTTTCATGTAACACACACACACACACACACACACACACACACACACACACACACACACACACACACACACACACACACACACACACACCACAACAACACCGATTAAAATACCAATTTCAGCTGCTGAAGGAAGATTTACTCATCTCAGAATTCACTTCCTACTTCAGATGCATCCATAAACCAACATTTAAACCACAACTAAACCAAAGCCTAAACCAGCACTTAAACTGTGTCAAACCACATCTTAAACCATTCAAAACCGGCGTTCGAGTTTAGAGCCAACATTTCTTTCAATGACACAATGTTACATTGTATCACTTCGCCAAGGAAGTTAACAGAAACGATACAGTGTAACATTCGATTTGACTGTCGCTCGAGAATCCCTCAAAACACACACATTTACATTAAATATAACCTACAGCGTGACACGTGATGTTTGTTGTGATGTTACGATCTATTTAATCTGTTTAGAAAAGTGATCTTACTCGTGAAGCACAGGCAGACCTTTGGATGGACCGATCTGATCTTGTCTTCCTTGATTTGCCCGTTTAACTTTGGTCCGGAATGAGCAAATTAAACCTTCATAAATACGCGCTTTCAGTCTCCACGAGCTGCTTTTTCCGCCGATCCATGCTCGTTTGTGGTTAGGTTGATGTGTGATGTGATCTGGCTGGTTTGATCTACTGCATTAATCTCGCAGGGTTCCTCATGCTCTATGGTAATAATCACAAGAAACAGATCACTGCGCAATCGACGTAAACCCGCACGCGATCACGGCGCTGCGCTGCTCAGATTGCGCAACTCCCGTTCAGAATACAGATTTCTGAAACTCGTTTCCCAAAATGCCTTGTGTGTATTGGAGAGAGAGGTACAATTCTTATTGGACCGCAAATGTTGTCGGCCAGGAACTGTTTCCTAGGAAACGCACAGGTTATTCCTACAGGGGGCGCTCGGCGGCCCAGAAACCTGAACTTCCACGACGTTTTTGTTTTTTATTTATTAAAAATATTTGTTTGATAAAAACTGTGCATTTTAAAATCTACCAATTAAAAAAAAATCAATCTGCAGTCTATAAAAGTATTATTTTTCAGCCAATAAAAACTACTGTGGTTGGTCCATCCTGATAAGCGCAAAGAAAAGTAACAGTTATCACGTGACAACGCCTTCCACTTCATTAGCGTCTCTGGGCAAATATGTTACACAAAACGACAGTAAGATATTTTAACTATCGTTGAATCTAATGTTAACAAACAGGATAAGTAATGTAAAGTACTTTAATATTTAGAGACAGCTTCTGGGCCTCAGCGTGACCATTTTTCTACAGCCATTCATTCAATTTCTATGAGAGAGGAACGGATGCGGTTAAATTAACGTTAAGTCGGTTTCCTCAACAACAACAAAATGCCAAAAGCTAAACTGAGCCTGTGGTAAATTATGTGACAGCGTAAGTACTGCACATTCTAAGGAAACAGTTACTGTGAAAAGGACAGCTCTGTATAATTACCGATGATTAATAACTAAGTACATGTAGATATTCCAGCACAGTGAATAGCGACATCTAGCGGAAGAATGACAGTACTGTTGGACAGCTGCAGCCTAATAATGTATCAGACGAATGATTTTCTTTAATATTTGTGGTTTCAAGCTGTTCTTGGAGCTAGCATTGAGTTATGCATATAATAAATATAAGTTATAGTTTATTTGCATGTGGAAAGAATGAAAAAAAAAACATAATGAATTTAAATATATAGGAATTATAGACAGGAAGAACATTTTTAATGTCTACATCTAAATGTCTTTGGCCTAAATGAGTATTATTATATTAAAATGATATACTTTATCTCAACAATTATCAGAGAGAGAATAAATAATAGAGTCATTGAATAATAACAGAATTCAGATGCATTATGGTCGCTCTGTTAGCAGGACTTTGTACTAATCCAGATCTTGGCGGCGTGGGAAAAAGAGAAAATCCCACAAACTTCATTCCCAGTTTCAGAAACAGTTTCAGTAGCATTTCTCGTTCTTTACAGTCTGTTCTTATAGCAGCCTGTGAACTGATTTAATCCTGGTAATTCCATGTCACCTGCGCATTTGAGTTTGTGGAATATCACATGTACCAGGAAATATTACATATCCCAGGATTCCTCTATTTTGGGTTTGTCCCTCAAATATTTTTGCTTGGCTCCCTATTGTGGGTTTGTCCCCCCACACTTATTAATTTAGAAGAAAACATTTATTAAAAATGTTAAATGTTAAAATCAAGAAAAGTCTAAAACAAAATGTAATGGTTGTAAAAATTTAGCAAAACCCCCAAATCAGTGTTGAAATATTGATTCACCCATGAATAAATGTTGAAATGCTGGCTGGGAACTTTAAAAGTCATATTATCAATTTTAATGTGTGCATTTTGTATTTTTATAACAAATAATCACTGTCCCTACTACTGCTGCCATTACCATCATGACATTTTAGATAATCTAAAAAAAAAAAAAAAAAAAACTTTATAGCCTATTTCTGATTAAATATTTATGTATGTATATGTATGTGCACATTTTCTTATTAGGACTTTATTCCAGGACAAATACCTTATTTTCAAGAAATAATCTAGTCAAAAGTGCACATAATTGAATAATTAGCAATACTGGCCATATATCAAAAGGACCTGTCATCAAATGTTAATAATTAAAATCACTCCCTATTTTGGACGACCGTGTTCTCTCGTTACCAACCGAAACTCAAATTAAAATGTGCAAGACAGGACAAAAAAAAGAAATATCAAATTTTACTCTCGGGAGCAACGAGAGAGATAGCCTACATGAATGAGACACACGTGTTTGAATTTTTTAAACCCATAGAAATAGATATAACCAGTTAACATGAATAAAAGCACATCGTGGGCGGGGCTTATTTGCGCGATTGGTCAGGTACGATCGGTCTAATAAATAATAATTATCTCTGTGCATTTTCTATTTAATAATTTTATTAAACTTATTATGTTTTTATCCAGGTCGCCTATTTTTGTTGATATAATAACACATACATTCTTGTTTCTACAGAATATATTTAACACTAATGCAGAAAATAATGAACGTTTAATATTAACACACAAGGAAAATTCAATTTAAGACACTTATCTTTTTTTATTATGAAATAAAACAATAATTGTAATAAAAAAATGTATTTATGAAGAAGCACGTCGACAGCGTTGTCACGTGGTACCTGATACTTTTCTAAGCGCAGGCCAGATTTAGTCAAATTACTTCATAGAAACTTCAGCAGCAGATATTAATTGATATGTTATATATTAATATTTGGAATTATAACATTTAAACGATTATACTTTGCAGTGTACAAATCTCCAAATAAGGCAAAAATCGTCTCAAAATCTACTGAGGTGAATATCGAAGCTCGGTTTAATGAGCGGCCGCGCGCCCCCTGGAGGAAGAGCAGTTTGTGGCGTAAAGGAAACGGTTATTATTAGACACATTTGATGCCCAAAGTGTACTAGCGTCAGTGGACAGTTCACTGTTTAGAGATACACGTAACAAGTGTGTGGACAGTATGATCTTAGTGAGACCGGTGCTTTATGTTTTCATCGATGGAATCGTATCAGAGGAATATCAGACGTGAAACACTGAAAGTTAAAAACTTTCGCACTTTGACTGAGGCGTTTGGAGTTTGAGAAACTCAACGACCTCTTTGTGTTGAAGGTAAGCGTGTGTTTATCCGACATCCATTTAACTGACTGTGTTTGTAGTCATCAGTAGTGAGATTTTTGTTACCAAATCTGAAGCTGGTTTAGTAAATATATTCGCTTTTGTTTTCGGAAGATTTTCGTTTTGCGCGCTCATGTTCAGCGGTTGTCATGGCGATCAGATGTCGCTTTGCTTTTACAAACGATCACAGTTTTACAGACACACCAATACAAATATAGTTCCTTTGTGAAGAAATCGATTTTTAAGGATTTTAAGTATTTGATAATTCTGAAGGGTTTTGTGTTTTTATGGCAGTAAGCATGTTTATGTTTGTGTGTCACTGCATGTATCTCTCTCTCTCTCTCTCTCTCTCTCTCTCTCTCTCTCTCTCTCTCTCTCTCTCTCTCTCTTCTTTCTGTATATGACTTCTGTATGTGTTATATATATATATATATATATATATATATATATATATATATATATATATATATATATATATATAATTATTTATAAGGTTTTTGAAAGAAGTCTCGCATCAAGACTATGGTAATCTTAAAGTGTGCCTTTTAATAAAAGGCCAAAAATATGTTTTAAATGTAATTAACTTAATGGCCTCTGTTATGTCATTTCACATTTCACTATTTTCTTGTCACATGACATCAGAATGGCTTCCTGTATTTTTATGACATCACACGCTGAACCTGATGTGTGGCGGATAAAAGTTCTTCCAATAATGGTTAATTTTTTTTAAACAGAATTGCTCTGTTGCTTATTTATTTTTTAAAAGGGTTTATACCACCTATTCTGATTGTGAAGACAATACATTTCAAATTTACTTTTAATTTAGAAATTGAAAACAACACCAACGTATTCAATTGATGTTTTCCCCTTGCCAGTGTACATCATTTCAACTTCTTTATTGTGTTTAGGCAAATAACATGGTCAAATAAAGATTTTTTTTTTAGTCAAGCCATTGTCTGGATGAATTGAATAACTGAATCGATTTGGACAATACAATGTCACATCAGTGACCTGCATGTAAACAAACAAAGATTCATAGAAGTCAAAAATCATACAAGTGTATGATGTTCTTATAGCCAAGTAAACGTGTGTGTGTGTGTGTGTGTGTGTGTGTGTGTGTGTGTGTGTGTGTGTGTGTGTGTGTTTGGGTCAGTGGAATCGCAGGTTGAGAGTGTGAGGAAGTCAGATGGTAAGGTGTGTCCTGCATACTGCAGGGTCAGGAAAAGGATGCTTACACACACACACACACACACACACACACACACACACACACACACACACACACACACACACACACACACACACACACACACACACACACACACACACACACACACACACACACACACACACACACACACACACACACTATTATGTGCCCATAGTGACTAAAGGAAAGGGCTTCTATTGTTGCTTGTGTGTGTGTGTGTGTGTGTGTGTGTTTTGTGAGTGGGAGACGTTGTATTGAGATGCATTTGTCCAGTTCCACAGGAAATGAGCTGATATGAAGTGTGTCATTTCCTCCATTCACCGTTCAGCTCGTGAATCATTACATGGATCGTCAAGTCGACCCTTTTATTTCTCGCTGATGTTCAGAGAAGTGAGTCACCGGCAGGGAAAGTGAGCGTTGAGGGAGGCAGTGATGATGATGAGCTGTCAGGTGGGTGACTCACTTTGGCATTACATTATCCCGTAAATATCAGCGGAAGATTAACACGGCTGATCGTTTGAATGAGAGATTTGTAAAGTATGATGATGAAGTTTCAGTCACACTAAGAGCATCTGTTCACGTCTCTGTTTGAACTTGTAGAGACGCTGGAATACGACTGTTTTCTGCTTCCTTAGGGCTTACATTAGACACACACACACACACACACACACACACACACACACACACACACACACACACACACACACACTAGGGCTGGGTATTGTTAGGAATTTCACAATTCGATTCGATTCGATTCTTGAGGCTTCGATTCGATTCGATTTCGATTCGATTCGATATTGATTTATTAGCTTCGATATCGATTCAATAATAAGTAAATACACAAGTAATTAAGTACATGGGTCTATTTTTAAATAATGTGTGCAGTATTACCAATGTTTAAGTACAAATTAACACAAGCATGTTTCCTGTCATAATTTATTTAGTAGAACAAACTGTACAATATTGTACATGTTGAATACAAACCACAACTGTAACAAACAGGTGCTTTATTAACACCTCTAAAGTACATGTAACTGTAAGTAGTAGAACGTATATTTCTTCCTATACATTCAAGTTATAAAAGAAATGTAAACAGAAGCACAAAATGTGCATATTCATAAAACAAAGTGCAATCATAGATATTATAACATTACAAAGTGCTATTTTGTCAACACAATAAATAACACTGAACAGCTGATCAGAGAACATTTGGCTTATTTACTGTGCCTATATGTAGGATACATTACAGACATGTTCGTCATATAACTCATAACAAACATTTTAGTACAATATATAACATCTCTGAAGCATTTGTTATCAAACTAGTGCACATGCAGTTTTTTTGAACGTTGCGACGGTCATCTGTTATATAGGACAACTTAGTTTGAATAAACGTTATTTTTGCCGCGCGCACCTTCGCGCTCGTGCGGATTATAGACAGTAAAAGAAACGGACGCGTCTAGTATGAACAAGGCTGTACTCCGTGTCAGCGCGCGCTCTGGTCGGTAAAGGGGCACAGACCTCTCCCCCGAATCATCTCCAGCTGTAGCAGCCTCCGAAGCACCACTAACTCCGCCTCCGTTTCCCTCGTAAGCTGATATTAGTATTTAACATAGACATCATGATGTCTACGGTATTTAAACATTCTCTATGATAAAAACAGCGTCTTATACAACGCTGAACGCTCTCACTAGAGTGTTGCCTACAGCGCCGCCACTGGCCGGTGGGCTGAATCGATTCATAGGATTTGATGAATCGATATTGAATTGAGAAACAAATAATTGCAATGCATTGATGAATCGATATTTTTACCCAGCCCTAACACACACACACACACACACACACACACAATGATGCAACATCCAGGATGTAAGGATGAAGGAAAGCATGCGTGATAATATAAATCTGTTTCCTGTAGTAAAGGTTCATGGATTTAAATTAATCTTCTCCCCAGATGACACTGTCCATTCTGTCAGTGTTTTGTGTTGAGCGACAAGGGACGTCCGGCCTACCAAAATGTACATCTTAACCCTTTATTCAAATATTATTAAATGCGTTAAAGATTTTGTAAGCATATTCTGTAGTTGTGCTTGGAGTCGGTTGTTTTTTGTGTGATAATAACAAGGCAAACTGTGCCGACATAATTTTTGGCCTGGAGGATGTCATAAAAGAAATTATGAACACGTGCAAAAACAACCGAGAACCAATGAATATTAATAACTCATTGTGTTGTAGTTAATTATGCTTTTTTCCTGTGAGCGTTTTGGTTTTCTCTGCTTTTTTTTCCATAGTAAAATAAAACCTGTAGCTGTTGCCTTTTTTTTTTTGCCAAATAATTTTGTCTGATAAATACCTAAACCAAATTTAGTGTTTTGTTAAAAATGATTTAAAAATTATAAAACATTTTCCGAATTTTTTGGATGTTTTAATCCAACATAAAGCAAAACTAAAAACATTTTCTTCATTTTTTGGATGTTTTAATCGAACATAAAGCAAAACTAAAAACATTTTCCTCATTTTTTGAATGTTTTAATCGAACATAAAGCAAAACTAAAAACTAATACCCCCTTTTGGCCTCTACTGTATATGCTTTTCATATAAATAAATGCACTGTGACTCAATATTTAAGCTGTTTGGAACAGCATGTCAAATATACCCGTTTAGTTCACTTTTTCCCCTATCCATTATAAACAAAAGTCTTCCTGTTTATCAGTAGAATTGTTTTGTTCAGGTTTGAAAAAGCAATTGTCTGCGAGCAACATTTAAAGGTGAAGTGGAACAGCTCTAGTGACGTTCTCTTCCTCTTTCCCTGCGTGAACATGAACAAGCAGTCTCTTTGTGTCTCTTTCTCTCAGGATGGCTCTGGCGTGATGTTTGCAGGCTGTTATGCTGATGTATTCAGTACGGACACACTGATGGAGTAAGTCTTCACGTTCTGCATTTCATTAACACTCGCATCAATATTCATCATGTTTAAAAGCCCTAAAGACAGTCCTTGATCTTCTGTGCTTTTAGAGAAGCGTTCAGACGCCTATAAATCAGCCAATATTTGGCCATATTAAACATTATCACCATTGGCTGATTGAAACCAATGTTGGTGTCAGCCAAAATAAAACTGAATCTACACTGGCTACTTTTTCTCCAGTATTCTCTAGTTTATGTATATTCAGACCCTTTACTGAGATGCCAAATTAAGCTCAAATTGATTGACGCAATAATGATGAGCAGTTGTGATAGTAATTCTGTTCAATAGAAAGTGCTAATGGCATTTTTACTGAAACGCACTTCCTTAGGACGTCATTTTAAAGCCCATCACATCTTCTGGCGTCACACTGAGGCAGTGTTTTGTGAGTTAAAAAGGGTAAAAATAGTGTCTTTGGCTCCTCCTACCACTCATTCATCATTGTCCCTCCCCCTGTATGTAGATTTATTAAAGGTGGGTGTGGCCAAAAGGTGGAGCCTTATTTAAACCTTTAAGTACAATTGAATGAGAAACAAGTTTATTTTAGAAAAAGTAGCCTAGGTGAAATAATACAGAGTTGTCAGACATCCTCAATTGACGTACAGTTTTATGCATACTGTGTCACAGCGAAGCACGCATTTTTCGGACACAGGGGAGATGTGCCTGGGGCGTACTGCTTTATTAAAACACACTGACGTCTCATCTGTGCTGGTTATGGTTCTGTTAGTGCGTATGTGAGCTGTCCTTAGAGACAGATAGACATGACAAACCCACCATCAGAACCATCAGCATCAATAATCTGTGATTTGATTCGAAATCACCCTTGTCGTTTGCTCTCCCGGTGTGTGCGAGGAAGAGAGCAGAAGACACTAGAGGGCAATGTCTCTTTTTCACAGGCTCCAGACTTACATCTGAGAGCTGAGTTCTGGGGGATTTTTAATCATAAAGGTCATTTACTCAGAAAATGACTATTGTTTTGCATTAATAAGTGCAGAAACTACTAATAATATTACAGCCTAGTTTCACAGACACAGGACTTAGTTCAATTAGGGCATTTAAGTGGCTTTAATAAAAGTGCGGAAAAAAACATTACTTGTGTGCATCTTGAGACAAAACAATGGCACTGACATATTTTAAAATATCTTAGTGCAAGTTGCTTTCAGTTAAAACAGCTCAAAATTCCATTGTAGTCCGGGACTAGGCTTAAAGGATTAGTTCACTTTTAAAAAAAATGTTGCTGATAATTTACTCACCCCCATGTCACCCAAGATGTCCATGTCTTTCTTTCTTCAGTCGAAAAGAAATTAATGTTTTTGATGAAAACATTCCAGGATATAATGGACTTCAATGGGAACCAAACGGTTCAAGGTCCAAATGACAGTTTCAGTGCAGCTTCAAAGGGCTTTAAACGACACCAGACGATGATAAATGAAATTAAAAAGTTTAAGTTTTATAAGCACAAATGCTCGCCTGCATCAAAATGAACGAATCTTTTTTCGAGTCATTTAGTTCATTTCGTTCGTTGAATGAACAAAATGACTCGAAAAAAGACAGGAGAGTCACGAACGCGCATCACAGAACAGAGCAAGGCGAGCATTTGTGCTTATAAAACTTAAACTTTTTTATTTATTTTTGAAATGAGCGATGGTTTGGCTAGATAAGACCCTTATTCATCGTCTGGTGTCGTTTAAAGCCCTTTGAAGCTGCACTGAAACTGTCATTTGGACCTTGAACCGTTTGGGTCCCATTGAACTCCATTATATGGAGAAAAATCCTGGAATGTTTTCATCAAAAACCTTAATTTCTTTTCGACTGAAGAAAGAAAGACATGGACATCTTGGATGACATGGGGGTGAGAAAATGATCAGCAAAAGTTTTTTTTAAAAGTGAACTAATCCTTTAAGCCTAGTCTGTGAAACCAGGGCGGTAAATGTTCATCTGTGAAAATGCACATTTGTAAATTGGTTAATATTTAGAGCTTTGAAGTGCTGGAAAAAGTGTGAATCACTTGAAAGTCCTTGAAAAGTGCTTGAATTTCTCTCTCAAAAGGTTGTACCAACCCTGAAATGAATAGTGTAAAAACATTAGACTATTTCTGCCACAACAACTATGGTTACAGTTAGCGGTGCTACGTTAAATCCATCATGAATGTTGGTGATCTGTGGACTGAAAAGCCTTCTATTACTTGTTTGTTCATGGCACAATGTTTCTCCTGGTTTCGGCTTTGTTTTGGATTGTTCGGGTCCATTTGAAAAGAAAATAATATCAGGGATATCTTTTTAGTGCAATAAACTATTTGTTTTTTTATGTGCCATGTTTTCAAATTTAAGTTTTATCTTAAGTATAGGCCTATTTTATAGTTTACACTACTGTTCAAAAGGTTGGGGTTGGTATGATTTTAAAAATGTTTCTGAAAGAAGTCTCTTCTACTCACCAAGGCTGCATTTATTTTATCAAAAATACAGTAAAAACAGTAATATTGTGAAATAGTATTAAAATTTAAAAATAAGTGTTTTCTATTGTAATATATTGAAAAATGTAATATATTCCTGTGATCAAAGATGAATTGTAACAATACCATGCTAACAATTAGCGTTGCTAGTTGCTACATTAAATCCGCTGTGAATGTTGGTGATTTGTAGCCTGGATGCCAGCCCGAACCGCGCCCACAACATTTTTTGGTCGGGAAGTTCGGTCTGGACTCCATCCTTTGTTCAGAAATCGTCGGGCCAATCAAATTGCCAGGGCGGGCTTTATACGATGATGGACAGATGATCTGCAGTATGTAATCATCATATCATCAAACGTATTTCTTTCAAAAATGCTTTTCGTGTTTGCAAGTTCTCCTCAAATCCTTAAATTCTTTTTGCAACACCGGCAAAGATCGTTAACGCTCATTATTTTTTTAATACTTTTTCCAGAGTGCGTGCAGTTGAGTTCTGTTGACAACTATGCGTCGCTCAACATACGTCACTTACTGCGTTCCTCTGATTGGTTGTAGGTCTATCCAATTGAGTGCAGACTTTTTTTTCCTGGTTCGGTTAAGACACACCTCATAATCAAAGCCCTATGGAGCAGTATTAGACTCACATTCTCACTAGAATATGAGTATGACGAAGTCAGGCAAGGTGATTTGTGGACTGAAAAGCCTTCTATAACTTGTTCGTTTATTCATGGCACAATGCTTCTCCTGGTTTGCACGTCAGCGCTGTTGATCTGATATGGTTTGCAACAGAGAATTCTGAATCTGCAGTGAATTTGAATGCTTCTCACTAGATCTCGCAGCGATGATATTAATACTGTGGCGTATTCACACGCTTTCTCACTTGGTCTCCCAGCGCTGTGTAGTGACGGTGTTGCATGATTGGCCCGTGAGTAACCCTGTTCTGAGCTTGCACTACACTGTCTAATATTTATAAATATCTAATATCTAATATATATAATTGTTTCGAACTAATAAACTGTGTAATCTGGTGACTGTCGGTGCAGT
Source organism: Chrosomus eos (assembly GCA_036326025.1). Lineage (NCBI taxonomy): Eukaryota > Metazoa > Chordata > Actinopteri > Cypriniformes > Leuciscidae > Chrosomus > Chrosomus eos. Next base: position 5,014,514 of record CM070840.1, read on the forward strand.
GTGAATTTGCCTTAACCGTTTTATATGCAATTCAAATACATAAATCTGAAATTTTTAATTTTAACTTTGAAATAATACTTTTTTTATGTAACACATTTTTATGATATAAGGTTTAGAATAAAAAAAATAGTAGTGAAAGTTACCTAAACATTCACCACATCTCTTATTGGATGGACTAACATACAGTCCCTCACCGAACAGTGTCAGTGTTACTATGTCGTGCAAGGGTGTGTTTCCCGTACAACAACGTAACTCGTTGCTGAACTACCAAAGCACGATGCATCGTCGAAGAAATCAACTAGCTAGCCACAACTGTTTCCCAAAACCGTACTGTCACAGATTTGTCATTCAACCACGTTGGTTAATGATGTCACGCAGCTTATGGATTAATAACTTCTTTTAATGAATCCGTTTGAGATCGAATTAATGCTAGATTTTTGCTATAAATTACAGACATGGCTTCTGAGGACCGATTCTTCTTTTTCTCTCAGTTTTTTTGCTTTATTTCCAGATTCAGTCATAAGCTCGTTTTTGCGTACTAGCGCACTCTTCAAAAACGGCGCTTTAAAACGCTTGAGAGATGTAAATGATCTGTATATAAGATATTATTATAATATTAAAGATAGATTTGACTGAATGTCAGCTTGCTTGTTTTTCTTTTTAAGAAAAGGATTTATTAAGCCCACACGTCATGCAAACAAGAAATTATGCTTTTAATAACAGGTCGAGAGCTGTCGTTCCAACCGTACAAGTTTGTGAATGTTTGTTGGAACAATGGTTTTAGGAAACACTGACTCATTGATCAATTGATGACGACGCGACCCTAGTTGGCTGACGATGCTTTCTGGTCGTGATGCTCAGACAAGCATAGTATTAAATGAAATATCATTTTCATTATGCGCAGAGTTGAATGTTTGATATAAGAGTGTCAGGAAACACATGATTACAGCAGTGTAAAAAATATGACTTATCACAGCTGTGACCTGAAGCTGTATTGATTGGAAAAGTCAGGTTATGACGCATACTTGCTATTTCTGATGTTTCTCCCAAAGGCAGCGGATATCATGATCATCATCTCCATTGTTGTCACTAGCATGGTGTTTTTCAACCCTAGATGTATGATATACTCAGATCCCTTGTCCATGATGTTCACATATCTAATGTGCTAATGGAAACCATGAATCCAAATCTTCACTTAACCCACCAAATATTCACAATATTGTGAAATATTTGTACACATTTTTTTTTCTATCATCACCCTTTTTCAAGCAATAAAAAAAAAAAAAAATGGGACTGATTTTTTTAGTCATATGAGGGTGAGTAAATAATAAGATAATTTTAAACTATCTGTTCAAATGACCTAACATTTTTTTTTTTTAATAATGACACTATTAACAAAAAACAGGTCAAAACATTTGTTTAATATGTACGATTCTTGCAGTGAAACCATGCAGACTTGAAGTCCTAAATGCTTTGCTTTAAGAAGCGAGAAGTGTGTGTGTGTTTGATTGCGTTTGCTTTGATGGCTGATTTGTCTCCCTTGATTAACTTGACCTGTACTGTACATTCTGTTACATCCATTCCCTCCATGTTCAGCTTCTAGCAGGAGAGAAAAACCGCAGACGGCAGCATAAGCAGGATTCTGCAGGGAGGGAACGATGCCTGGGCGAAGTTACATGCTAGCACACAATTAATTCTCACTGAGAGCAGCGGACACAGTCCTGTAAATCTGCCATGGATGTGCAATATCTATTGGGAGAGCTGCACTCAGTTTTGCTTGCAGCAGGCAAAAATGTGCCAGTTTGATGCTAGCCTTTTTCCTTTTTAAAATCTTTTTTTGTGTATTTTACTTCAGTTTCAAGAGGAAAACAGTGGATGTAGTGAAGCAAACAAAAGACAAGCGATGCTCTCCCATTCTCTGCCTGTATTGATTTTGTGAACTCCACTGTAGCTGCTGTCTTTATCAAAGAATGCTACACACACACACACACACACCACACGCACAAAATCACTGATTCTAGCGGTGTTGCCTTCACACTCTGATACCTTTTTCATTTTTAGTCATTCATTTTTCCCCTCCTCTGCTCTAGATGATATTTATTCTTTCAGAGCGCTCGTCACGTATTTGAGAGAGAGAGTGAGAGCGAGAGAGAGAGAGAGAAGAGAGGAGAGAGGGAGAGATGCAGGATGCTGATGATGTTGCCGCAGCACTGATGATGCTCTGGGGAGAATGCTGAAAGACACACTAAACTCACACGCGCCTGTCTCTGGGAGAGACCCTGCGCCCGCAGCGCTGCTTTTAAAGGAAGTTATAAGCGTTAATATTTTCAGTGTGAGAGCGAGCGAGGCTCAGACGGGCACGCGACTGCTGCTGCTCCGCGTTCACCGATGTTCACAGGGGAATTGTGGGATGTGAGAGGAAAGGAGAATGAGTGAATGAATTACTTAAGTAAACAGCAGCTCGTGGAAGAACATCAGAACGCGGACGCACACGCATGCAAGGGACAGAATGGCAAGTTTCGGGAAACTTACGGATTACTTTAACCGTCGGCGTTCCAGGGATGAGCTCATGACTCGGAGGGATGCCCGTCGCAGCGGCAGTTACTGTTGCACGGTAGCCGAGGCCAGGTACTAAAACTGCGGGATTTGGGAGTGTGCATTCTAGGAATTTTTTGTGTGTGTCTGTGTCCTCCTGCCTGAGATTTACAGACTTTTCTTGTTGGTATATTTTGTTAATAATGCTGACATATGAATTTCATGTGGCATTGCCTCAAAAAGAGATGAGCAAATTGATAAATCACCTGTAAATATAGCGGATCAAATCTTAATGATGTTTTTTTATATTCTGGTTAACAGTACTTGATGGGTGTAGTGGTTCTTGGAGGGGTCGAGTGCAGTCAGTTCACCTGGACGTCTGGTCAGTGAGAGGACAGAACAGGGAGGGTTGAGAGAAATGAGCAGCCAATGAAATAAGAGAATCGATCACAGTTCAGACGGGGAACTGGGATTGGCAGGGATTGAACTGAAATCAATCTCTGAATGCAGTCTAGTGACTTCGTGCAGTCTGGTGTTTGTTTTATTTTAGCTCAGACTATGTTGCATTTGAGTTGCATCTGATTTTATTTTAAAATTCACATGGAGAATTAACAAAACGAGTCAGTACAGTAAGAGTAGATTAGAACTATAAATGAAAGTGCCGCAGCTCAGAATCAGATAATTTCTGGGTCTTATTTGGGATTACCAGGGTGTTTTTTATCAGGAGAAGCAGGAGGCATAGAGGAATGAACATTCGCTCTTCATTTACTCACTCATGTAATTTCAAATCTAATCATTTTCTGTTTTTGAACTCAAAACGACTCATTCTGGATGTACTAATCGGTTCTTTTTCTATAGAATGAAAGCGCTGGGAATTTTCAGTCAGTTTTATTTATATACTATTGACTTTTATTTATATATTTTCAGTTAGTAATTTTGTTATGCCTTTATGTGCTGTCAGGTTTTTTTATATTTCTGATTAGCTTTATTTTTATTTAAGTTTTAGTAGTACTAGTACTAAATCCATTTTAGTTCTTCAACTTAGTTATTACATTAAGTTGTTATCTTATATTTATATTTAATTTATTTTATTTAAGCTTTATTTCAATTGACAAACAATATTTAACAATAACAACCCTATCTATGTTTTCATTCAAAGTTGCAAATTTAACTTATGCTCAAAATTGGAATATTGCATAAAAAAAATCTGCGAATAAAGCAGCGTTTCCATCCAGTGTGTTCAAGAGAACAAAATCATCACTTCCTGGGAAATTGGCACAAAATATCTGTAATGAAAAAGGAAGTCGCTGCTATCGTTGAAGCCACTCTGGCTCTTTATTCCTCCATCATAAATGACTTGTTGCGTCTCAAGGTGATGATTTACGCAAAAAATGTGTAACAATTGGCCTAACCAGTGTAACCAATCAGTTACGAACGGGCAACCAGATGAGACACAGTGCCCACGACCAATCTTAATTATCCAGAGAGAAATTTATCGCCCATTTTCAATGGGAAAGTGCCTAAGCAACAATCACTCGGCAAGACTGCTCAAAAAGTTGCCCTGTGTATCATCACCTTCAGAGCGCACAGACGAAACGTAATAGTCGTGATCTCTTGCGTTCGGATGCTGGTGTTTAGGAACACAATCATGCGAGACGCTTCTGAGAAGGATTTAAACCAAATCATTCTGATGGCTCAGGCATTTCAGAACGACCAAACCAACATTTGAGATGCTGTGCGATGATTGGATAACTGGACTAATCAGCGGACCAATCAGTTTTTTGTTGCGCATCAAGGATTTATTCGGTAATGTGTTTTTTATCTTAGTTTTTTTTAATCGGATAAAAAAAACAATGTGTCGTCTAAATTGAAATGCATGATTTCTAAAAATGCGCATATTGGCGTTTCAGCTAGTGTGTTTTTTTGTGCTGTATCCCAAAATGCACAGGTGGATGGAAACAGTTCAATCATCTGTACTTCTGTAAGAACATTATTTATGAGTAAAACATGGTATTAAATTGTAGGTCAGGGCTTGGTTTATCCACTGAACTGATTAAAGCCAGGTGTTTGCTGGGGTTGGGAAAAAATGTATGTCAGAGGCAGTTTTGATAAAAGATTACGAATAATATATTTTTTTTAAAGAAAAGTGGAATAAAAGACCAGGAACTTGTATTAAAAAAGTAAATGGTCTCTTTAAGATTTCATGTTCTGCTCTAGTTCTTAAATCTAATTTGAATTGCAGGCCTCAAAAACATTAATTAGTGAATATTAATAAACTAAATTCTCTTCATTACCATAAATTTAATTTGTCCACAATATGATCTAGATTATCTTTATACATTTTATGAAATAATTTTTTACATTAGTTGTAATTAAAGGGGGTTTTGTAACAAACTTTGAGAATATTTTACTATTGCTTTATAAAATAAATAGTTTATCTGGGAAAGATTAATGAAGGGAAAACCTTTAATATTTGATCAATAGTGGAAGTATATTTATTGGCATAGACCTCAATTAAATGCTCTGCAGCTGTTCTTCACATCTGTGCTTTAGCTTTCTTCTTTTATCTGGTTCTGTAGTTTTGGGGATGTTTTGTAGAGTGTTGTTTTTATAAAATGCAGAGCATATTTTTGCGCTGTTGCTTTGATTCACTTCAGTGTTTTGGATCGTAAGCTCGTTGCATAACCCAGCGCCTGTTCAGATCACCGACAGACGCCGTCACATTCTGCTGTAGAATTTCCTGAAGCCGTTGGAATTCGCTGGTCCGTCGTTGCCAGACATTCACACATGAATGCGGCCAAATCTCCACACGCTGCTACACTCCATCCTGCAGGCTTGAAGAGTAATGTTTTCAACACTACTATAACCTTTCAGAGAGACCGATTCAGACCATCTAATGCATGCAAATTTACATGCTAATTAAAACAACATGTTTCAGCTGTTTGAGATCATTTTAATCCATACATTTGATATGTTTTTTACTAATTATTAAACCATAACAATAAATAACTTCTTTGAACCCTCAGGAGAAAATCACGTTAAACATAAAAAATACACAACCACACACATGCATAGTGCAGATATACAGTGTAAAACATTGATTGTTCGTTCTTTTATTGTGGAGATTATTTCAGAAAATCACGAATCGGACTGTGATTGATTATTGATCTCTTGGTTATGATTGCTTGTTTGTATTCCAGGTCGTTGGAGCGACGGCTGCAAAGGCCTCTGTTGGCCAAATCCAGAACATTACCCAGCATCCCCCAGTCCCCAGCTTCCATCCGTGTGCAGCAATCTGAGAATGTTTGTGAACGACAACACCGCCCACGTGTTCCTTCCAGCCCTGGTGGTCTTGAAGCATGTACGCTGCCCCCTGCAGGTATTGCATGTGTGTTTGTGTTTATTTATGTTTATTTCAACCGCATACCCATCAAAACAGATTTGATTAAACTCTCGGTTTTGATGATTCTGCTCTGAACTACATGAAAAGATGTTCTGTTGGGTGACAAACAACAAAATCTCATAAAACATTTCACATTTCAAACGCTCACATTTCAACTCGAAATCAAAAGGAAAAATAAGAGAAATTATATATATATTTATATTGCATGAAGAACATAAAGGATGTGACTGCTGTTTAGCAAGGGCGTGTTTCCAAGCATGTTAACTATGATGACTGGGTACATTTAGCAATTTCGTAAGTCATTCACAACAAATTAGCCAACTATTCATATTCCATCAAGTGTAATCTCTGTAGCCTACTGATTGCAGTTTGCCATATCATTGATTGGTCTAGTCTCGTGCAGCTCACCTAAATATTCATATACCATAAAAGGGAGAAAACCGCTCGTTTCATTCTGTTTAGGGCGTATAAAAGATCCACCGGGGCATTTTCAGCCAAAGCAATGTTACATACCCTATTTGGAGACCTTAAGGAACAGTGAAATACCATATAAACATCATCACCCCTTTAATTAATTAAAAACATCCAGTACAGAAACACTTATTGGTACAAATAATAGGAATTTTCCTCATGCAAAATGTATTTTGAATTTTAGGATAAAATGTGTTTTTTTCAGCATTTGAATGAGCAAGTTGATTTGTTGAGCAAAAATGATAAATATGATTGAAAACATCAATTGGCAGTATAGTTGTGAATGGACAACATTTCATTGGGTGTCTGGATCGAGAATCAGCCACACGGCACTTTCCATTCACAACATGTGTGAGCTTTGCTCCATGTGCGATTGTTGAGCGCATTCAGCCGATATTTACTTCAGCCTGCACTGCTCAGTCAAATCCCCCCTTCGCTCTCGTTCTCACGCTTTTCTCCTCCATTCTCACAGCTGCGCTGCTCTTGTGTTAAGCTTCTGTGAAGGATTTTTTCACTGTCTCTCAAATGTTAAACCTAAAGTCTTTGGCTTCCTCCCCATTCTAGTTGCTTAGCAACTGCCATCGCCAACAGCGGAGCGTCGTGGCTGTTTAACACACACATACACTCCGAATCCCAGCCGTCTCCCTCAGTGTGTTTGACGTGCTCATTATGCTGGGATCATGCCAAATGAGGGCCGTAATGTCTCATAGCAACTCTGACCCAGATTTGACTGACTCAACGGTAATAAACATGAATAACTCTGTTCCAGCGGTCTGACAGCTCCCGTATGTCCTCATCAGAAGGTCTGCAGATCTAGCCGTGAGGCAGGGGCTGCCTGGGAATAACCGGCCAAATAAGGTTAAATATGGCGTGTGTGATATTTCACTGATGTGTGATCAGAATCGTACCCGTCTGTCTGTCCTCAGGCGAGATGTGGCGGCTCGAGGATGAAAACGAGAGGGACGTCGCTCCGGGTGCCGTTGACCTGCGTCCGCGCTCTCAGTCGCCGTTCTCACATTTCCGGCGCCGGGCGGCGTATCTGAGGAAGAGCATGTCTGCGGATGATCACCTGGGAGATTCAGAGTTTGAGTCCGCCCAGCCGGAGGGGAGGAGCTTAGCCGATCCTAAAGTCAAACTGAAGAGGAAGTTTGTGAGTACTTTTGTCCAAACTTGCTTTGGTCTAAACTTGAGTTCACCCAAAAATGCGTTCGGATCATTATTAACTCCGAACCTGTATGTGTTTATTAATTACCATGGAACCAAAATGTTTTTCTCTTTTCTTGGATTTTTATTCAAACTGGTGAAATGCATACAAGGATGCTGAATTTGAAATTAAACACAAACGCAAATGAAATGTTCCTCTGTTCCTCACGCAAAGCTACACTAATGTTTTTGACAGAATTCTCTTCTGCTCACCAAGGCTGCATTTATTTAAAAAAAAAAAATTTGCTAAATATTACTGTTTTCTATGTGAATATATAGTAAAATGTAATTTATTCCTGTGATCAAAGCTGAGTTTTCAGCATCATTACTCCAGTCTTCAGTGTCACACGATCCTTCAGAAATCAGTATAATATGAGGATTTGCTGTGTGTATATATGTATATTATAAACCCTTTTAATATATAATATTATACTTTTATTCAGCAAGGATGCATTAAATTGATCAAAAGTGGCATTAAAAGACATTTATAATGTTTATATTTCAAAAACATGCTGTTCTTTTGAACTTTTTATTCAGCAAAGAATCATTAAAAAAGTAGCTCAGTTTCCACAAAAAAACACTAATAGGGACCATTATTAATAATTGAGCACTAATAATAGAGCAGCAAATCTCATATTATAGTGATTTCTGAAGGATCATGTGACACTGAAGACTGGAGTAATGATGCTGAAAATTCAGCTTTGATCACGGAATAAATTACACTTTAAAATATATTTACATAGAAAACACATATTTTAAATTGTAATAACATATCACAAATTACTACTGTATTTTTGAGCAAATAAATGCATAAATGAGTAGAAGAGACTAGAAAAGAAAGAATCCTTTTGACGGTAGTGTATGTAAAGTAAATGGACAGAATTTTCATTTTCATGTTAATATTGAAGTCATGCACACAGAAGGTTTTTGTATTAATATTTAATGAAGTGTGTATAATAGCATGAAAGTCGAGCCCTCATTACCTGCCTGCATCGTGTAATAGAGGCTCAGGTGTTCGAAAGCAACCTGGCATGTGGACAGGCTTCAGAAAGCTGAGGACAAAACCAAACTGTGTATGAGTCTCACTGTTTCACAGGATGGGCTCTTCTTTGCAGCTAATGGGTCGTCTCTGTTTAGGGGTAAGACATCTATGTGCATGGTTGATTGTCTTAACTACTTTTTAAGATATAGTCAGAACAACTAGACCTGTATAGCTTGGCAGTTTTAGTGATAAGAAATGTTTCATAGCAATATTTTGAACTCAGCCCTTCAATAAGTCAAACGATAGATAAATAAATAGGCTAACTATAAGCTATATTGCACATTTATTCCTCACAAAAAATGGTGGCGTACAGGCTTTGTATAAAATAACAGGAATGTTGCTCACAGCAGGCAATTTGAAGTCAGACAGTAATTGCTTTGAAATGTATCGTTGAAACAGTGAATTTGTTCTAAAAGCACTTTAATGTTTGTAGCGGCGGGGCTTTAAATGGGGTGAATTTAGCGATGCAGCTACCCTGAGATGGTCAGACTGTCTGAAGTTTGTGTATCTACATTTCTACCCATTTTTAAAAGGTTAGTTCACCCTAAAATGAAAATAAAGTCATAATTTTACTCACCCTGCTGTTGTTTTTATGCATCAAGCTTTAAAAAAAGACACAAAATGATCCCATGTGCCATACATTACACATGAGAACTAAGAGCTAATAGTGTCATGACTCAATTTTGTTAATGAATACATAAAATTTTGGTTTGTTTTCCAAGAAACCCAATCATATACCTCCAAAACACTTGGAGTATACGGCACGTGTCGCGTGGAATCATTCTGTGATATTTTGTTAAATTTTTTTTTAAAGCTTGATACCTGTCTCTATTCACTGCCATTATATGAACGAGTGTGAGCTGATTTTTTTTCTTTTTTCCTTTTGTGGTCCGAAAAAGAAAGAATGGCATTAGAACAACACGAGGGTGAGTAAATGATGATTTTAATTTTAATTTTAGGGTGAACTATCCTTTTAACCCAGCTACTAAAACACTAAGAATAGTGTCAAGTTGTCTATCATCTCAAACCAATTTATGTGTATTTTATAAGCTCTTTTTCTCCAGAATCTTTCATTTTCAGTGTAGGAGTGTAATGGTACAGTAAGCAGATTATTTTGCTTTTGTAATGTGGATTTTTTTTGTAAAGAATGTACGGTTTAATAATTTTCACTACGCTGACACATTCAGAAATCGTTCCAGGTTTGCAGAATGCTTTATTTTCAGAGAGCTTAGTTGTAACAATTTTGTACAAATAAACAGTGCTTTGGCAGTCTGCCGACAACTGCCAGCTTAAAGAGGTTTGTTGGAGAAAAAAGCTTTTGCTGTGCGTTAGCTTGTGTTTGAATGGCCTGATGGTTACAGATGATTGTACAGTGTGTGGACTTCTCGTGAACTTTACGTGCGTGATCTGTGTGTAAGAACTGTGTGGAGAGAAATGACAGAGGCAGCTCCATCAGCAGGATGTTTGAATTATTCATTATGGATATTCATGGCAAGTATTTGTCATATATTAATCAAATATGTGAATGTAGGATGATACAGTAAGCCTGGGTTGGTTTCTGTATTCTGTATATGCATACGTATGTGCTCCGAACTTGTGTTTGCATGGGGACTAGAAAATCACAGTAATTATTATTTTTAATGGTCATGCATGACTCAACATGACTCAAGTAAAATTCAATGATACTTTACAGTTCTCATCCAGGACTAAGGCTAAAGGCCCGTTCACACCAAGAACGATAACTATATTAGTGTCCACACGTTTTACCAGCAGCCGCTTTAAGATACTAGAGCTCTTTAAAGTCTTTAGTCTGTCTGTCAATGTTTTTATCGTTCATTAGCTGGAAATTTTGTTTTTTTCCTTAAAATAATTCCAATGATATTGTTTCTCTTTGCTGTGCTCTCAGCTAGTATTTTATATTTAGAATGATTTTTAGAGCTATGTCTTTATCATTTATCATGTAGTTATCATCCTTGTGTGAATGAGCCTTAAGACTTGTCCAAGTCACATTTCACCCAAAAAGATTGCAAGAAAAAAAAAAGAAAACTAAAAATATGTTTGGTATAAAGACAGTGTTGTTTTAGTTTTATATTTTACTTTATACTTTAGCTTTATTTACCTGAAATTATTTTTATTTATTTTAATGTAAGTTTAAGTTTACAATAATAGAACTGCATCAAGGGAAAAAAACTTTATATGTAAGGTTTTTTTTTCATTATAGTTAAAAAAACATTTCTTCACAAATTCTCATTACTATAATATATATGGTTTTACTGACTTTATTTATTATTTTTGTCTTTTATTTGGAACTCCCATTAAGATATAACATTACAACAAATACTAACATGATGCATACATACTTTACTGTAATGCAAACAAAATAAAATCTTATTTAAATCATAATGACAATTTTTGGAGAAAGTGTGCATTTTCTAGAGGCAAAATATAATTTCTTTGTGTTGAAATATGACCTGGACATTTTCAGGTTTTGTGAGAGGGTTTATCATAGTAATAATGCAACAAATGAATCCTAATGTAAGATATGTTTTTGTAATTATAACATTGGAATAATTCCGAGAACAGCAATTAAAAACAAATTCCCAGAGGAGTGTTTGTGTTTCAGTTGTAGATGTAGTTTTCTGTGTAGTTCTGCAAGCGGAGCTCTAGATGGCAGTGCTGAATAAGCACACACTCTCTTAATGCTGAAATGATCATCAAAACCCTTCATTAAGAGCATGAACACTTCAACGTTTCCAGAGATTACAAATGTACAGAAGACAAGCATCACTAATAGGAAAGGAAAGAAAAATCTAGAAGAAATTGCAACGTTTAAAGTGTCATTTCTTTTGTATGTGCTGTTTTGTTGAAATGTGTACACACACACACACACACACACACACACACACACACACACACACACACACACACACACACACACACACACACACACACACACACTCGAGAGGCAAAAGGCTGGACATTTTTTGCTCGCAGCAGTGGTTGCTGTTGGTTACGTGGTGAAACGGCGGCCATTATGGGTCATTATTTATTTAGTTGTGGGGCGTCGCTCCCAAACTCATCCTCACACTCTTCCCTCTGAAGTTTGTCCTTCCTTTCTTTTCTGTTTTGATCTGTCTGCATTTTATCCATCATGTCTTCCTAACAGAAAGCTCGTTACCTAATAAAGCAGTTTAGTTAACTCTAACCAGCGGTGAAAGATTCAGCTCTGGTAAAGTGTTGTAGACTCTCCATTGAAAATATGTTTGTATTAGTCAAAAGATGAATGAAATGCATCCTGACGCATGGTAGGCTTAATGTTTATGCATGTGTGAATGTGAATAAATTATTTGAATTGGATAAACAGAACCATCCCGCAGTCTTTATCGAATCAATTCATTCTCGTGAGAACTTGCGATTAGAATAAAAGCTAAAATCAACAAACATGTTTTTTTCAGTAAACATCAACCAGACGAAGTGATTCACGCATTTTTTTTAGCAGAAATAAAAGATGAAAAAGGAGTTTCTGAGAACAGTATTTGGATGTTTTTGAGAGGGGGATGGGATCGACACACACACAAAGAGAGAGAGAGAGATGCTCTCAAGGATCGAGTTAAAAATATGAGAAATCCAAATATTTACTTTTTTGGATATTGATCAAATTCAACTACATGTAGTTCATTGTTTGTGATTTCCTGCAGCGTTTTTATGACAGATTGTAAACAACCATTGTTGCAGTTTTTGTTTGGCAAGCAACACTTACATTTTCTGAAGAAAATCTATTTTTGTGTCAATTATGGAGAATAAAATGTGTTTCTGTACGAATATGAATTTGTACCTATATCCTCTGAAAAAAATGTTCACATAGAAATTGCTAGTAAGTTTCACAAATAATTACAAAGAATATGCAACTCATTGAACTAAGCATGACATTTTGAAGTAGAAAACCTGAAATAGTAAAAAAAAAATGTTTTTATAGTGTAATCAACTGAATTATTTATGAATTATGTTCCATTCGTCTCTGTTCTGATTGCGTATTAATCAATTATGATGTATGATTGTTATTTACGAGCTGTGTTCTTTCTGTATGCACACTAAAAAGGGCTTGACAAATTGCACTTATGGATTTATTTCACCCACAAATCATTTACTCACTCTCATGTTGTTCCAAACATGTTTGATTTTCTTTCTTCTTTAAAACACAGATTTGTGCTGATCGCTCTTCTGCACGCAGTTAAAGACTTCAGAAAGAAAATCCTCATGAAAGGAGTTTATTTGACTCATGCACTGTATTTCAAGTCTCCTGAAGTCGGATAGCTTTGTGAGGAACAGACTGAAATGTAAGTTGTTATTCACTGATAATCTTGACATCTCCTAGACACAATCATAAGTTCATTAGAGAAGCAGCAATCTTTCAATTGACTCAGTTGAAGTAGTCCATTTACTTATTACCATAATTACATTTTGTAGTTGCAATAAATTAGCAATGCAATTCTCGAGTGAATCATTCGTTTAGAGTCTGATTTTCTTTTTTTTTTTTTAAATGAATCAGTTGATCACAGAACTGATCTCATTCTACTCACTGTCTTTATTTAGTCACAGCAGTTATTATCAGTGAATAATGACTTAAATTATGGTTATGCAAAGAGTCCTTTAGCTTCTCCACTCATTGTGATTGCATGGAAAACAGCAACCAGCGTGAATTCCTCCTTTTGTTTGGAACGGCTTTGGAATGACATGAAGGGGAGAAAATAATGACATAATTTTAATTCAGAGAACTGTTCCTTTAATCCTGGGTTGTCATTTTATGAAATCCTGCAGTGAAAAAGTCTCCTAGAGTGATGTTTTATTAGAGTGTGAGTCCTGTCTTGGTAACCTGGTCTTGTAGCGGTGTGTTGATGTATGTCTGTATACATCTACTGCGCTCACAGTGAGCTGCTCTATTCATCAGTGCTAAATAATAATGCTGCACTCACTGATTGATTTGATTGCTCTTAGGTGGAGCTAGTGTACTTGCGGTAGTGTCCGGGGTTTGTTGTGCGCAGGTGACCGGCGTTAAGATGGACAGATTCAACTGCTGTATTTCTGCTGCCAAAAAAATGATTCCAGGTTAAGTTTATATTTGAAAGCGCGCAGTCCATTTTTTACGTACTTGACGTGTGTTCTTGAGTTACTGTGGCAGTCACTGACCTCATTACTCAAGCTTTTTTCAAATGTCTGCGTCATTAAACCAGATTTTGTTATTATTCAGAAAGCTAGCTATAAACATGTTGACTTGAACTAACTTTATAGCCAGATTCCATCCAGTAGTAGACCTGAAAGTGAAAACTTACCTTAGAAGGAAGTATTTTAAAGCTAATGCACGCTATAGCGCCCCTTGTGGCAACGCAGAGAATGCAGTGCATACTTGCGCTGTTATAAATGGACACACACTGTCTGTAATGATGGTTTTCTACTGTAATTAAAGGGTTCGTTCACCAAAAAATTAAATTTCTGTTATCATTACTCGCCCTCATGTTGTTCCAAACCCGTGAGAATTTCTTTCATCTTCGAAACACAAATGAAGATATTTTTAATAAAATCTGAGCTATTTCTGTCCCTCCATTGACAGCTACGCAACTACCACTTTGACGTTTCAAAAGGTTCATAAAGAGATTGTAAAACTAATCCATATGAATCAAGTGGTGTAGTAAAATTTTTCTGAAGGGACACGATCGCTTTATATGATGAACAGATTTCATTTAGGCTTTTATTCATATATAAACATTGATCAGCGAACATAAACCGAAGCTCAATCGAACTAGCTTGACACATGAGAACAAACCTCATTGCAGATTCTCAAACGTGATGCGTAACACGAGAATGAACCTCATTGGTTCCTGCAGATTCTCAAATGTGATGCGTAACACGAGAATGAACCTCATTGGTTCTTGCAGATTCTCAAACGTGATGCGTAACACGAGAATGAACCTCATTGGTTCCTGCAGATTCTCAAACGTGATGCGTAACACGAGAATGAACCTCATTGGTTCTTGCAGATTCTCAAACGTGATGCGTAACACGAGAATGAACCTCATTGGTTCTTGAAGATTCTCAAACGTGATGCGTAACACGAGAATGAACCTCATTGGTTCTTGAAGATTCTCAAACGTGATGCGTAACACGAGAATGAACCTCATTGGTTCCTGCAGATTCTCAAACGTGATGCGTAACACGAGAATGAACCTCATTGGTTCCTGCAGATTCTCAAACGTGATGCGTAACACGAGAATGAACCTCATTGGTTCCTGCAGATTCTCAAACGTGATGCGTAACACGAGAATGAACCTCATTGGTTCTGCAGATTCTCAAACGTGATGCGTAACACGAGAATGAACCTCATTGGTTCTTGCAGATTCTCAAACGTGATGCGTAACACGAGAATGAACCTCATTGGTTCTGCAGATTCTCAAACGTGATGCGTAACACAGAGAATGAACCTCATTGGTTCTTGCAGATTCTCAAACGTGATGCGTAACACGAGAATGAACCTCAGGTTCTTGAAGATTCTCAAACGTGATGGTTAACACAGAGAATGTAACCTCATTGGTTCTTGAAGATTCTCAAACGTGATGCGTAACACGAGAATGAACCTCATTGGTTCTGCAGATTCTCAAACGTGATGCGTAACACGAGAATGAACCTCATTGGTTCTTGCAGATTCTCAAACGTGATGCGTAACACGAGAATGAACCTCATTGGTTCTTGAAGATTCTCAAACGTGATGCGTAACACGAGAATGAACCTCATTGGTTCTTGAAGATTCTCAAACGTGATGCGTAACACGAGAATGAACCTCATTGGTTCTGCAGATTCTCAAACGTGATGCGTAACACGAGAATGAACCTCATTGGTTCTTGCAGATTCTCAAACGTGATGCGTAACACGAGAATGAACCTCATTGGTTCTGCAGATTCTCAAACGTGATGCGTAACACGAGAATGAACCTCATTGGTTCTTGCTGAAGCATTCCAAACGTGATGCGTAACACGAGAATGAACCTCATTGGTTCTTGCAGATTCTCAAACGTGATGCGTAACACGAGAATGAACCTCATTGGTTCTTGAAGATTCTCAAACGTGATGCGTAACGCGAGAATGAACCTCATTGGTTCTTGCAGATTCTCAAACGTGATGCGTAACACGAGAATGAACCTCATTGGTTCTTGAAGATTCTCAAAAGTGATGCGTAACACGAGAATGAACCTCATTGGTTCCTGCAGATTCTCAAACGTGATGCGTAACACGAGAATGAACCTCATTGGTTTCTGCAGATTCTCAAACGTGATGCGTAACACGAGAATGAACCTCATTGGTTCTTGCAGATTCTCAAACGTGATGCGTAACACGAGAATGAACCTCATTGGTTCTGAAGATTCTCAAACGTGATGCGTAACACGAGAATGAACCTCATTGGTTCTTGCAGATTCTCAAACGTGATGCGTAACACGAGAATGAACCTCAGGTTCTTGAAGATTCTCAAACGTGATGCGTAACACGAGAATGAACCTCATTGGTTCTTGAAGATTCTCAAACGTGATGCGTATACCGAGAATGAACCTCATTGGTTCTTGCAGATTCTCAAACGTGATGCGTAACACGAGAATGAACCTCAGGTTCTTGAAGATTCTCAAACGTGATGCGTAACACGAGAATGAACCTCATTGGTTCTTGAAGATTCTCAAACGTTATGCGTAACACGAGAATGAACCTCATTGGTTCTTGAAGATTCTCAAACGTGATGCGTAACACGAGAATGAACCTCATTGGTTCCTGCAGATTCTCAAACGTGATGCGTAACACGAGAATGAACCTCATTGGTTCTTGCAGATTCTCAAACGTGATGCGTAACACGAGAATGAACCTCATTGGTTCTTGAAGATTCTCAAACGTTATGCGTAACACGAGAATGAACCTCATTGGTTCTTGAAGATTCTCAAACGTGATGCGTAACACGAGAATGAACCTCATTGGTTCTTGCAGATTCTCAAACGTGATGCGTAACACGAGAATGAACCTCATTGGTTCTTGAGATTCTCAAACGTGATGCGTAACACGAGAATGAACCTCATTGGTTCTGCAGATTCTCAAACGTGATGCGTAACACGAGAATGAACCTCATTGGTTCTTGCTGAAGCTCAAACGTGATGCGTAACACGAGAATGAACCTCATTGGTTCTTGAGATTCTCAAACGTGATGCGTAACACGAGAATGAACCTCATTGGTTCTTGAAGATTCTCAAACGTTATGCGTAACACGAGAATGAACCTCATTGGTTCTTGAAGATTCTCAAACGTGATGCGTAACACGAGAATGAACCTCATTGGTTCTGCAGATTCTCAAACGTGATGCGTAACACGAGAATGAACCTCATGGTTCTTGAAGATTCTCAAACGTTATGCGTAACACGAGAATGAACCTCATTGGTTCTTGCAGATTCTCAAACGTGATGCGTAACACGAGAATGAACCTCATTGGTTCTTGAAGATTCTCAAACGTTATGCGTAACACGAGAATGAACCTCATTGGTTCTTGAAGATTCTCAAACGTGATGCGTAACACGAGAATGAACCTCATTGGTTCTGCAGATTCTCAAACGTGATGCGTAACACGAGAATGAACCTCATTGGTTCTTGCTGAAGCTCAAACGTGATGCGTAACACGAGAATGAACCTCATTGGTTCTTGAAGATTCTCAAACGTGATGCGTAACACGAGAATGAACCTCATTGGTTCTTGAAGTTCTCAAACGTGATGCGTAACACGAGAATGAACCTCATTGGTTCTTGCAGATTCTCAAACGTGATGCGTAATACGAGAATGAACCTCATTGGTTCTTGAAGATTCTCAAACGTTTGCGTAACACGAGAATGAACCTCATTGGTTCTTGAAGATTCTCAAACGTGAGCGTAACACGAGAATGAACCTCATTGGTTCTTGCTGAAGCTCAAACGTGATGCGTAACACGAGAATGAACCTCATTGGTTCTGCAGATTCTCAAACGTGATGCGTAACACGAGAATGAACCTCATTGGTTCTTGCAGATTCTCAAACGTGATGCGTAACACGAGAATGAACCTCATTGGTTCTTGCAGATTCTCAAACGTGATGCGTAACACGAGAATGAACCTCATTGGTTCATGCTGAAGTTCAAACGTGATGCGTAATACGAGAATGAACCTCATTGGTTCTCACACGTCAAGCAAGCATGCTTGAGCTTCTGTTTACCATATCTGATGTACGAGTTGTTGAATGTTTATATGTGAATAAAAGACTTAATTGGTTCATCATATAAAGCGATCGAGTCTCTTCAGAAAATTTGGACTAAACCACTCGATTCATATGTATTAGTTTTACGATCTCTTTTTGACATTTTTGAAGTGTCAAAGTGGTAGTTGCGTATAGGCTTGGGAATCGGTTCCAGGTTCCGGTTTGGAACCGGTTCCGAACGTTCCGATCCATCGGAATCGTACACGTCCACACGTTAACGATTCCACTAACGATTCCGAATGTTCCGTTCCGTTCCATCCATTCCCGCGTCGCGGCATGACGTTACAGTATGCGACTGGATTTTTAAATCCCTCAAGATGTAAACGATCGAGAGTGCAGACCCGGGGAAGCAAATCTGGGCGACATTTACAGCTCCAATGACGGCATCAAAACAATGAAAGCATGGCGAAGCGGCTCTCCACGACTCTACTTTCGTCGGCGAAAAAGTTAAGAAACTCGACGCTATAAGCACTCAGTACCGAGCCGAGCAGTTCGCACGTGACTTTTATGCAGTGTTTCCCACACATAGACTAATTTGCGGCCACAAAATCAACTCCGGCCGCCACATATTGCGTTTCGTTCATTTTTTTAAGGCTATTTAAAACACGCAGCGTATTCTTTCCGTTGTATTTCCTTTCCCCGCTCTCCCTCCGTCTCTCTATCACTCACGCGTCTCTCTCACATACACGCATACACACACACACACACACACACACACACACACACCGCGTCTGTCTGTGAGGCGCCAGACTGGACAAAAGCGAAGCGAACTCCGCGAGTGACACTGGGCGAGAGAGAGACAGAGTGTGACTTTTATTTAAACTTCTATAAACGAATATAATTTATTTTACTGGGCAGTTTAAAGCTTGAAATGCCATAACCATATTTTGTTGTTACTTGAAGAGTGCAGTGTCAAGTGGCATCATGCAGTATTTGTACTGAAAAGGCTACTGAATAAATGTCTGTAATTTAAGGTCATTCCTATTTTATTTGTATACATTTTAATCATTAACTTTAAAAACACACTCTTTTTATTACTAAACTAACAGTAAAGGGTAAAAAAAATGAATTCCCCAAAAATAAAAAAGGAAAAAAACGGAATTTGGGAAAAATAAAACGGAATTTGGGAAAAAATAAAACTGATTTCATAGGGCCCTAAATATTGCACACTTGTTTTTCATTGTCTAAAACCACTTTAAATTAGACATTCAAAGCCAACAACTCTCAAAGTCACACTGTAAGTGTTCAGCAAATGGTACAGGAATCGATATGGGAATCGATAAGGAATCGCATCGATAAGCAGACTCGACAATGGCATCGATATCGATAATTTCTTAACGATGCCCATCCCTAGTTGCGTAGCTGTCAATGGAGGGACAGAAATAGCTCAGATTTTATTAAAAATATCTTCATCTGTGTTCCCGAAGATGAACGAAAGTCTTACGGGTTTAGAACGACATGAGGGCGAGTAATTAATGACAGAATTTTCATTTTTTGTGAACTAAACCTTTAAGACTGTAGCTTTTGTACTTTTCGTAAAATTATTTATTTATTATACAACATTACATTTTGTGTGATATTACAGAAAATCACTGCTGTGAGGTAGTGACTGTAAATTTGACATCTTTCACTTTTCTGAATTACATAATCGATATCTTTACTTTTTCCCCCTCTTTTGGAAAAGTCAGAAAACGCAACTGGGAATAGTGGGAATGCAGTGGTAATAGAATTTGCTGTGGTCTCTGGTGCCTCTAAACATGTTTCCCTTGCTTCAGTTCACTTCTGTGTTCCAAACATGAGTTTGTGTGGAGAAGGGTTCATTGCAAGTGAGAAGTGAAGAAGTGTTTATCGCATTCTGGCACAATTCTGAACTCAACAACACATGAAAGTGAGCTTTCGTAGTTAGAAGCATCTGTGTTCTTTCATAGCATTTTGGACCTCATAAAATCTCTTGACGAGTACATTTTTTTGTTTTGTGATTGATTGTTTTGCGTCCCGCAACATTAACGTGTTCAGTGTGGACACAGACAAATGCACCAGGTTAAGTGCAGTGTAAATCGCCAACTATCATTGAAAATGAATGACTTCTTGATGCTTTATCGCTCCAAATGTCTTTGAGTGTGAACGCCTCTTTAAGGTGGACTGATTCAGTGGATTTATTGCGGCTTGTTTACAGTTGTTTTGCTTTTGCCTTCATGGTCTGCAGCCTTCTGTCAGAGACTCCATTTTGTTTTTAATAAACTGACACTTATTGGTTGTTCAACGTGAAGGGTGTATAAATATATACGTGTGTGTGTGTGTGTGTGTGTGTGGGGGACTGGCTGTCTCCCAGCAGTACACCCAGAGAATGCAGCCCTTCATATGCTTACAAACAGTCCTTGGAAATCCTACTTACACAGAGCGCTACTACAAGAAGAGGAGTGTGTGCATGTGTGTGTGTTTATAAATATGTGTCTGTGTCTCTGAATCTGTCTACTCCATCACGCATACACACACACACTACATGCTCTGTGCCATGCACATTTCAGACCAGCATGTTTTGTAACCATGAGGACTCTTGGATTGGCTTTAGCTCCATTGCAGAATGATGCTTTGAACGTTTAAACTGGAAATAAAACGCATTGATGCAGCCAGTCAGCATAAACACAACCCAAAATACAAATCCAGAAGATTGTGTCATTAGTCAACTTTGTGATTCCTTGAAGTCTTGTAAAAGAGCAGAGATGATTTAATAACTTTAAAGTAGGAAAAGCGCTAGAGTTTGATTCAGTTCTGTGAATCCGTTCAAACTGTCCATTTCAATTACCTGATTCAATTTTTTATAAAAAAAATATATTTAGTGTGTGTATATTTATATTCATATAAAAAAAATAATGTTTTTAAAATATTTTTAAAGTAGACTTTTTATTTTTTATTACTATATGATTGCATATTTTTAAAATATTTTTGTGTTCATTTAGTACACTATTTCTTCCAATATTTTTCACTTCAAACATTTTAAATCTGTTTTGAATCTGGTTGGTTGAAATGATGATTTCCCATGAAATTTTAAAAAAAATGTGTTTTTATTATTACTACTACTTTTAGTGTAAAAACATCTTGATATAATGAATATCTAAATAAGGCTAAACTATTTATTATTCTACATCACTCAGACGTACTTTGTACAATATTAAAAATCAAAAATATGTTAAAAACATTTTAGTAAAATAAATAAAAAATTAAATATGTATATTGAATATTCGTAAAATTAATCAATAATTACTTATATCACATTTTCTTTGTGGTCGTTTAGTGAAGTATATATTTTTATTTATTTTTTACTAAACCTTTTTTAAATTATGGTTCCTCTGAAGGAAGAGTTTTTATTAATATTTTTGTG
The DNA here is from genome assembly GCA_036326025.1 of Chrosomus eos. Taxonomy (NCBI): domain Eukaryota; kingdom Metazoa; phylum Chordata; class Actinopteri; order Cypriniformes; family Leuciscidae; genus Chrosomus; species Chrosomus eos. Next base: position 5,035,855 of record CM070840.1, read on the forward strand.
CAAAAATGTAAATCTTGGTATGTAATAAATATTTTAACAAGGCTTAAAAATCTTGAAATATTTGATCTACATCCTTCAGTCTTACTTGTTGCCCTATTAAATATCAATAATCTCCGTCCTCTTATAGCTCCAGGGTGGTATTATAATTGGGGCGTATCATAGACTATTCGTTTTTATTTCTGTGTGTCAGTCTTATTCTTCCAGCTTTCATGAGTTCAACATCACTGAAGATGTTTTTTAGGGCTTTCTCATTCCTGTCACGTCCCCAGGCGAGTGTGAGGGAACTTTGACACCATCAGAGACGCTCTTCAAAGATCTTCCAGAGAGAAAAGAGATAACACAGACTATCTGAGCTTTTGTGTTAGAAAGACGGACATTAACTGGGCGAAACGGATGCTTTTCAAAGGACTTGCTCTTACACTTGTCATGTATTTATTCATAAGTTTCAGTATGAAGGCTTTATTTTGGTGTCAGGTGTCAAGCTTGCGTCCATCCGATTCAGTTTAATGACAGAATCAAATCCGGCGTTTGAAAGCTATAGCTAGGCATACAAAGCAACCTCGGTTTCAAAGATAAATAAAGCAAGCTTTACGCTCATATCTTTTATTTGTGTATTAAACAAAGATGGATTTCCGACTTGTAAAAGTGCCAACTTAAAAAAACAGCCAAAAACAACCCAGTCTATTTAAAGATTATGTTAACATGCGCACATACATCTCATCTCAGGGTTTGTCTTTTTTCATCTTCTGTCTTTTGGACTGTTGTCATGACAACACCAGTTATGATTTTAATGTTGACTGTTAAATATCAGACCGTATGTGTGCCATGTGTAATTGTGTGTGCGCTCACATGAGCTGTTTGCCTTTGAGCGCTTGTAAATATAATGCAGATGTGAGTAATTATATCATCTATTGAATTGAGTTAAATCTTTGTATATTGTGAATCATTTGTTACGTCACACTGAAAGTTTTGTCACATGGAAAGACATGCTTTACTGGTTACCAAATGTCAGTTTCATGTTGATTTCTAATTATACTCGCATTGCAATGAAAACATAATTGTGTTTACTGCTTTGTGTTGATGTGAGAATATCAGGAAATGCCAGGGCTGTTTTATAAATTAAAGCGTAAACCTTTGTTGTAATGTTATCAGTTATCAGCAAGTCTTTTCATAAAATAATTTTGAAATTATATATTGTAAATCATCATTTTTGTTTTGTTGGCTGCAATGCAAAGGATGAAAAACTAGCCGACCATAAATGACTTTTAGAAGAACTAAACATTTAAGCGAGTAAACTTTTCGACCGAGCAGAAGTTGTTCCAGCACTATTTTAAGACAGATCTGGCTAAAGTGCCAGAGTGATTGTTGCTACATATGAATCATTGATATTGAATCATTTGGCTTAGAACCTTTTTTTAGTTGGACAGAAAATATGCTGCATATTTGTCCACTTTGTCACTTTCATCCTGACGACAGAAGCTGATACGTCTGAGATGGACAGAGAGAGGCTGAACTAGACCATGTCCTGCATGTCTTTGACACTGAACACACACACACACACACACACACACACACACACACACACACACACACACACACACACACACACGGAGTTCATGAATCACTCACTACAGCAGACAGACAAGCATTAGAAGCATTCTCTGAGACACGTGTGTGTGTGTTTTGATATGAGCTTTGGATATGTTGATGTTTTAGAAAAAAAAATTCTTAAAACAAATTACTTAAATATGTATTTATTTATTATGGAATAGGGACATTTTTTAACTTAACTTTTTGTAACTTTTTTTCTATGGTTTCCCATGTTTCTATGTTTTAAAAACAGTGTCAGAAACATATTAAATTAAATTTATGTATTTATTATGGAGAGGCCATTTAAAAAAATCTATACTTGTTCCCCTGTTTTCCAACGTTTCTGTGTTCGATTGCAGTGTCAGAAACTCTTTCTTAAATTTACTTTTATTTATTTATAGAAATTACTTTTTGATAATCTTTTTCCTTTCCAAACCCACTCTAGTCAAGTATAGAATATAATATATTGAAATATATCAGATGCCACTGTATAACAGGTAAAGAAAACAAGAATTCAGTTTGATGGCACTTTTTTCCCTACTTATTAAATAACTGGAGCTTTTTGAACTTCTGGTGACATCCACTAAACTCTGGATAATAACAGAGGACCATCTGATCATCTAGATAACAGACGACCATCTGATCAATTATCATGCATGCCATTTTTAAAATTTAATGTAAATGTAAAGATATTGTACAGGTCAGTGTGTATGTCTCAATATGTGCATATGAGTGTGTGAATGTGTGTGTACGCTCTTGGCATAATCCTGTTCAGGAAACAGGTATTCTGGGCTGCTGGCTTCTATTTATTCACACAGACACTCAAAGGCCGCCGTAAGCCTCCATTAAGACAGGAATGGAATGTATTGAGACCTGTCTACACACACACACACACACACACACACACACACACACACACACACACACACACACACACACACACACACACACACACACACACACACACACACACACACCACACACACACACACACACACACACGGACATGCGCTTGCAAATTTCCATGGAGCGGGTCCCTGCATTGGCGTAGGTGAAAGCTTCTCTGCTGCTACTTTTAGAGCGCTTCAATATTCCAGTATAAAAACACATTAGCATGGACTACACTGATGCAGGCCGTCAGAGTAACACACACACACACACACACACACACGCATATTGACAGGACCATCACACAGTAATGAACACAGAACATGCATGTGAGCGTACGAACATAATATTGATCTGTTTATTACACACACACACACACACACACACACACACACACACACACACACACACACACACACACACACACACACACACACACACACACACACACACACACACACACACACACACACACACACACACAGGTGTGTGTCCATTCATAGATCGGGCTCTCGCTGTCTCAAATCCCCCAGATTCCAGGGTCTGATCCGGGTCTCAGCTGGACATTAAAGTTTTTTCCGTTCTGGAATTTTGGGAAAACCGTGTTCATGTTCTGCAGCGATAGCGTCAGCGTTCCGAGCACTCTGATTGGCTGTCGTTCTCTCTCTCTGTTCTGAGAGTGATAGAGGGATGTAGAGCGAGTGGAAAGTTAGCAGCAGTGAGATGAAAGGACGCTAAAGCCGGGATGGAGGGGTTGACAGAAAGCTGCAGAGAACGAGTGAAAGAGAGGGCTGATATCTCTTTATCCCTGGTGTCTGGCGCACGGCTCTTTGTTCTAGACGTGTGTGTGTGTGTGTGTGTGTGTGTGTGTGTGTGTGTGTGTGTGTGTGTGTGTGTGTGTGTGTGTGTGTGTGTGTGTGTGTGTGTGTGTGTGTGTGTGTGTGTGTGTGTGTGTGTGTGTGTGTGTGTGTGTGTGTGTGTGTGTGTGTGTGTGTGGAATGGCTCAATGGCACCACACTCCGAGATGATTAATAATATTCTGTAACTAATATAATATAAATGTCTAGTCAAATGAAATTCAAACATGAAATGAGAATTAAACAATTAACCTCATGGTCACTTTTTTAATTTGACATTAACATGCATTTTATGTGATTAGATTGTATTGACAGCATTATTAAATATGTTTAATACCATTAAATTAATTTAACACAATTAATACCTTTGCCGGTTTGACTAAAAGCATTAATATTTAGATTAATATTTACATATATTCACGCTTTCTATAGCAATTTATAAAATCAAAAAGTGATTGCTGATGGTTTGCAGATATAATCCACAATATTTAAATTAATAAAATAGTGTACATGATATGCAGATTAGTTAATCAAATCAAACACTATTAATAAAAATTCAAATATACAGTACATTTGGCACAAACATGCATTTTATTAGTTTAGTTTAGTTTATTTAAGAGTTTGACAAGGCAGGATATTGAAGAACAAAACCCTGAAATGTATCAAACAGAACACATACTCAGAACAACCTATGTACCTAAGTAAAAATGTAAAAATTAAAATAGAAGAAACAAACAGGAGGAGTAAAACAGATGCATAAAAAAACCTGAAATACATCAGGTTTCATACAAAGAGAACATGTAAGTTATTTATAAAACAGTTTAAGAGCACGTGGAATAAAAGAAAGTTCATGTCTTTTTGATTTACTCCTGGGCACAACAAATTCCCTACGCTGGCGTAGTAGGTAAGTAGGTGTTGGAGCCTCAGACAGGAAACAGTGCAGTGGTGATGAACTGTCCTTGAGTAGTTTTGTAAAAGTGCGTATAGTGGCCTCGTCGCGCCTCTCACTCAGTGATAGGAGTGAAGAAGTTGGAACACCTATTATCCGACAGCAACGTTTTTGGACCCTTTCTAACTCATCAGAGAGACCTTTAGGTAGCCCACCCCATACTGGACTAGCGTACTCAAGAACTGGCCGTATAAGTGTCAAATATATTTTCATTAAAACATCACATGGTAGACCCGCATTCTTAGCAACACAGAGATAGTGGATTCTAGGACGCACCTTTGAAATCATGTACTTAATGTGTGCGCCCCACGACAGATCAGAAGAAATTTGAACTCCAAGCAGTTTAAAGGTGGAAACTCTGCTAATTACATGCCCTGATATTACAGGAGAGGAAGGGCAGGGAATGTTTTCGTCTTTCCTGGCGCTAATGACCATGTCCACTGTCTTACCTTCATTCATTACCAGTGAAAATTCGTGTCCCCATTCCGCCACTGAATCCAAGGCCTTCTGCGCTAAGCCTGGTAAGGATCCCATTAAAAGTTCAGTGATTGTTAAGTCATCTGCATATTTCACCGGAATTACTGAAGGAGGCAGGCGGGAATCCAAGCTGTTTATGGCGATGACAAAAAGCAGAGGGGATAGAAGTCCCCCCTGCGGAACACCAGCTGAAATCGGGTAGGAGTTAGACACACAGGAGCCCCACTTCACCTTTTGCTCTCTGTTATGTATTTATGTATCATATTTGACACATTTATTTATTTATAAACATATATTTAAGGCAATTAATGCATTTAGTTATTTTGACAAACTACATTAAAATTTTGATGCAAATGTCCAATAGCAATTCATAAAATAAAATAGATAACAAAAACAGACAGGTAAATTTGGTCAGTTATAATCCACAATATTTCAATTTTAATCAAGATATTTACACAAGATGCTGATTAATTGGTCAAATTAAACACAGTTAGCTGCATATATGAATGTCATTTTATTGAACTGCACATTAATGTCTTAGCATTATTAAATATTGATTTAACACAACTAATGCATCTAGTTAATTTGATAAATGCATTAATATTTAGATGCATTAATACTTAGATGAAAGCTTCCTATAGCAATTTATTAAATAAATCAGCTCTAATTTATGTCTGATGTGCAGCTCAAAATAAACCAGGAAAGCAAACGAGATGTTTGGATTTAAATGTGTAAAAGGATGCTTCCAAGTTTCTCTGCCACGTACAAATAACACTGTTGATCTCTGCTTCAGTATTATGCGAGAACATTAAATGATTTGGATGTAATTGAATTAATTTGGTGATTTGATCTCATTTACTAGAGTGTGTGTTTGCAGTGCTGTCATGGTTACGGATCTGGGCTCGCGGCCCAAAGGTTACAGATTGAACCCTGGCGTGGGTTCGGTCCATGAACCGGAGATTTACAGAGATCCTGTATCTATTGTGGCGTTGAGCGGTGCACTTAACCCCGAGCTGCTACACTGTCTGTGCCGTGATGCTGCTGGATGAAAGCATTGCTCAATGACTAGCGCCGGTAGTAAGATGCGTATGCTTACCACGAATACGGGATGGTCGGGATGCCAGGAGGATGCGCTCATCATCGTAGGATGCATTTCCCCCTGGTGTGCTGTAGTAAATAATTGTGTGTGTGTGTGTGTTTTGGGGCAGATCGCTGTTTGACGGATGCAGGAATGTGCCATAGTTATGTGGCATAGTTGTTCTTGTAAGGGCAATCCAATGTTCTCGTGAATGACAATCTATATGTTGGCACGCGTTTAGGAATTGTGGAGGAGAAGAAATCAAAATTACAGGTGAAATGGTTATGTCTTTCAGAGTTAAGCACCTGCTAGTTTGCATATGCAAGTATTTTGTTGCACTTTTGATTGATGACGGTTGTCTCAAGGCCAATTCACACCGCACCAACAGACATAGACCAACACCAAATTACAGTACGTCACTTCTCAGACGTCACATGACCCGTCAAATGGCTTTTCAACATGTGCAATCAGCGCAAACAAGCGCCGACCAATGGCAACAGACGCTGGGTGTAGCACAAAACCAGACGAAGTGTCTGTCGGCGATGTGTGAATTGGCCTTTAGAGTTATACTGACATGTAGTGCAAACGATTTTAGTTACTAAATCTATTCATAGAGAGCCATGAATAATTTAATCTTTGATTTACAGCTGATCATGTGATCTCAACATGGCGTCAGGTCATCCCCTGCGAAATAAAATGGTTTATGTAAAATTTTTTTAAGCTACTGATATGACTGGAGTGTGAGTGTACATGTTTTTAAACTTGTTTCACAAGTAATATATTTTTTTTTAATTTGGCTAGGACATATATATTTTTTTTTTATTAGTCAGAAGGTTAGTTTTAGAGTTTTAGTTTAGTGACATGAACCATGTTTTGTGTTTTTTACTTGCTGGTCTGTTGCAGGGGGAGGGACGTTCTCATTCTAGAAAGATTTTGATTGGACAAAAATCTTTGTAGTGCAAGATGATGTCATCCGCTTTTTTATTGCTTGAGTTAAACTGAAGCTGAAGTACTAAAATAAATAAAATGAACAACTAAATCTTAATAAAAACAATACAGACATATTAAAAAATAAAAATAAATAAATTACAAAAACTTCAATTAAAATTAATATTATTTTTTTGTAATAATTTATAATATTAACAAAAACTATAATAGTATATCAGTGATATAAAATAACACTGCGGAAGAGAGAGACTGTACATGTAAAAGTGTATATTTGCTAAAAAGTTAAAAATACTATAAAGAGGTTTAATGTCAAACAATGTTAAAAAATAAAATGCTGTTAAACATATAGAAGTACTTCGACAAATGTAATGTAATTTAAATTTGGCAGTCCTGCTATTTATTCACCATTAAATCTAAACTGAAACTGAAAGCCAAAATAAAAACTAGGGAATTTTTCCGAGCTGTTGAAACACAAATGTTCTCTCACACACTCAGTCACTGTCTTTTTCATTAGCGCAGAACTCATTGAGGTCACTGAGCGCGCTCCGAGTTTCAGTTACAGACTGCGGCCAGTAAAGGAGAGAGAGACTGATGCTCTGGTGATGCAACTTTAGACCTGTGGTTTCCCAAAGAGCTCCCTCAAACACACACACACACACACACACACACAACCACACACACCACACACCACACACACACACACACACACACACACCACACACACACACACACAGGAAAGGTTTGAGGTGGCGCCCGACCCCTTTATTTATTAGCTCTGCTGAGCTGTGGAGTCTGTGGTATTTTCTTCCGAAATGCCATGCATGTGTGAGTGCGTTTGCGTCCTTGTCTTTGTGTGTTTACGCGCTCAGGTACTAATAGTGGAGTAGTGGACTAAAACGTGGAGTGCCTGAAAATTCTGTCAATGGCGGGGAAAGAGTGATTCATGTGAATAGACAACTATAATCTGTCAATCATTATTTTTACAATTTCATTTGGTGGTGCAGAAGTTACACAGCCATAATCCATGCTGTTCTACTTAGTTATTTGCAGGTGGAATCAGGGACAGGGACATAAATCAGTGTAGTCCAGGATGAGTGAATATGTGCTAAAAATGATTTTGGTCAACATTTGATTAAACACCACAAAAAAATCTAATTTTGATTTCGTGTTTCTAATATTTCCTTTTTATTTGTACAATCAAGATCAAAAAGGAAAGTCATATTGGTGAGTTGGTGGTCGTTCTTTGCTGTTAATTCGGCTTAGATACTGAGTGTGGTTTGTTGTTGTGCACGTCTGCGTTTATGTGACTGTTTTTGTGTCTGACTGCGGCACGTAAACAAACCAAATACCGTGGGAATGGAGAGGTGTGAATCAGAGCGTCTCTCTCTCTCTCTCTCTCTCTCTCTCTCTCTCTCTCTCCTCTCTCTCTCTCTCTCTCTCTCTCTCTCTCTCTCTCTCTCTCTCTCTCTCTCTCTCTCTCTCTCTCTCTCTCTCTCTCTCTTCACACACACACACACACACACACACACACACACACACACACACACACACACACACACACACACCACTCAGGCTCTCGGTCTGTCTCCATGTCTGGCTCCCGACTCCAAACCAAAATGAGTTTTCCTCTTGTGTCAGCAAATAATTGGAGATCGCTCCTAACCCTGTGCGCAGAACATGATAGAGAGCCTATCAGACACACACGTATGCTTGCTAAAGAAAACAAACAAGTAAACAAATCACCACTTGAGTTTATTTAGGTATTTATGTCGTTTTACTGCAGTTTCTTTAGTGTGTCGTGTGAGGCCTAGAATCCTAGAATCTATTTGTGGCGGCATCAAAATATTTATAGGTGAATGAATTTGCTATTAAAGCTACAGAACTTCAGGATATGAACTGGATCTTAGAATAGTTTATTTCAGATTAATTCTTCTAATACTTAGAAACAAAAGTTTCAATGGGTTCTATACAGAACTCTAGAGTTCTTGACTCAATTTTAAAGACCCATTTATGCAAAAAAAAAGTTCTATATAAGGAGAAATGTCTTAACCTGTTAAAGATGAAAGTATTATGCAATCATTTATTTACATTTTTTTCTAGTGATTAATTGTTTACGAGCTGTTTAATTCATAAAATGTAATGCAATGAAATAAAAGTTCAAACTAAATCCATAAAATGATCCAATAACTTTAACCCCATAAAGTCTGACAGAACCCTTTAAGTTTCTATATAGAACCTTTTCTTCTTAAAGTGTGTTGTTACTCCTGCTTTAGGAGTATGTATGTGTGTATATATATGTACAACAACCTAACAGGACAGACCTGTTATGCATTGATAATACCTGGAAAGAACTGTTCGTTATCATTTCTAATCAAGGATTGATCATCAATCGATTTGTGATTTTATATGTTGCTTCCAATAATAATAATAATAATAATTCAATCCAAATAAAGAGTTTGAATATCAGTCATTGGATCCAGATGGTGTAGTTCCAGCATCCTCCAGTAGGGGCGACGCGGACCATCAGAACCTGCTCAACACCCGTCTCCACTTATCCAGTTCTTCTTTTGCTGTCAGTCACTCTGTTCCTTCCTTCTCTTCTCATCTCGCTTTTCATTTGTATTTCAGCAGAAAGTTCAGCACACACTTTACACCATCAGCCAGAGTAATGTTTGATGTCTGATGGCTCGTTTAATACTAATGAAGGAAAATAAACAGAGAGATCCGTGAGAAAGAGAACATGTTAAACTGATTTTTGTGGTCTTGGCTGTGCGCTGGACCGGTCACAGTCATTGTTTTGAGAAAGACATTCAATATGGAGACCCACACCCATAATAAAGCAAAAAAAGCTGATTGTAAGTGTAGATAGGGGCCGTTGCGCAGCAGTCAGTAAATCAGTGGTGTCTGACGGACCCACCGCCGTGACTGGCATCGGTCTGCATGCGAATGACTTCATCATGCGGATGACAGCATGTCTTCTAGCCCCATTACCCTGATTTGAGGTGGCTACACTGCAGAGATTTATGGGTAGCATTCAGTCGCTCCCCACAGTAACCGCAGGCCGTGGTAGATGCTGCTATCCACACCCATCAGCAGACACACACACACGCTCCCTCCACGACACACTCGTCGCTCTCTGTGACTCACTTCACCGACATGTTAATCGTCCAGTGTCGATGAACGCAGATCTGCGGTTCTTTCATTCTGACACATTCCCTGTTTCCAGCATCCTCACCCAGAGGAACGTTTTATTACTCGGCTCGCTCTTTATATACGGGCTTCTCATGCTCTTGAAAACCTGTAAAAGTATCAGTGAATTTAATTTATTATTTATTTATTTCATTTATTTATTTAAATATTTATTTTATTTATTTATTTTGTTTATTATATTTATATATTTATTTATTTTGTTTATTTTATTTATTTATTTATATATTTATTTTATTTTTTATTTTATTTTTTTTATTTATATATTTATTTTATTTATTTTGTTTATTTTATTTATTTATTTATATATATTTTTTAATACAGGCTTTGCGTGGTGTTAACAAACAATAAAACATAGCAGGGAATTTATATGCATTTTATTTTATTATTTTTTATGCAATACACACAAACACAAACAGATGTTTCCACAGCATCCTCACCCTGAGCAATCTTTTATTGTTCCTAGGTAACTCTTATATATCTATATACAGGTTTCTCATGGTCTTGAATAACTGCAAAACATATCATGGAATTTTTATTTTTTTATTTTAGGGTTATTTTATTTGAAATACAAGCTTCTCAATGTCTTAAACTGTAAAGCACATCAGGGAATTTTTATTTTATTGTATTATTTTTTTTTATGCACTACACAAACAGATACATTCAGAGAATATTTACATTTGCTTTAAAATAAAATAAATTATGGGAATTTTGTAAATCCTGAAGAGAATATAGCTTTATGTAGTTCAGCTTTTATGCTGTTGATTCAGTAATAACAGGATTTAATTGTTGAAAAGATGTGAGAACCCTGTAAATACTTATTTTATGTTTCATAATGTTTAATTCAAAGGGATAGTTCACCCCCCCCCCCCCAAAAAAAATTAATTATCATTATTCATTCACCATTCAAAATCTGTACGATGCACTTGAACATAAAAGGAGTTCATTTGAAAACCTTTTCCTTTGCAATTACAACAATAAAAAAAAGACAATACCAGTATCATAAATGTACTAGTCTATATTTTAAGTAAATAATGGCAAACATTTTGGTCTGTTTTGCATAAAAGTATGTACATCTCCTGGTAGTTATAAAGGAAATTAGTTATAAATACTGTCCATTTCTCTCTCGTGACTGAAGCAGATTTTCCCCTCATTTTGTTGGTGTGAATAGCACATCATGTCAGTTTCAATGTGTGCTCGTCCTGGCTGAACAAATGCTCATCACTACTCCTGTCACACTACGCCATCACACATTTGCTCATCACTACTCCTGAATTTTTGGAACGAATTGGACTAAATTGGATAATAATAATCATATGCCAACAAAAGACATATTCAGTTTTTGGGTCTTTTTAATCGATTAAGAGGTAATTATTTTGGAGAGAAAAGAAGAATAGAAATGCGGCTCAGTTTCATTTGTGTGTGTGTGTGTGTGTGTGTGTGTGTGTGTGTGTGTGTGTGTGTGTGTGTGTGTGTGTGTGTGTGTGTGTGTGTGTGCGCGCAACAAATAAATCAAACACTTCCATTTCTTATCAGACATAATATTATAACATAAAAGATTCTATTAATTGTTCTTGAATCTTAGTTTTCTAAACAAATTCACACTTGCAGAAGCTTTTGATCAGAAGGCTTTTTAAAATCATGAGAAACATAAGTGTTTCCAATCTTTTCACTGCTACTCTATATGTTTTATAGTCGAAAATAAACAGAAATTCAGTGAGAAATATGGAAGAACAATTATAAAAGGTCTTAAGTTTTGGAGAGCAGTTTCAATTATAATTAGCGCACAGCCATGCGTGCAGACGGGAGCTAAACTGCAGATCATTATGGCAAACGAACAGAGAGAGAGAGAGAGACACTTTTAGATTTTCCATTTCATATAATGTGCTGCAAATGTTTCCAATTTTCCATTTCATACTAGAACAACCTCATTTAGTTAAAGTGGGTGTGAATATGTGTCTGCCAGAGACGGGAAGCTACAGTATCAGGCTCTGACTTTAGAGAATTGAACTTAAACGCATCTAAAAGGCAGAACGTGAGTCTCCCAGCATGTGTTTATGTTCATATATTCATCATTAGTTTCATTAACCTTCTCTTTTGAATGACGTATGCCAGCCAGTGTCCCAAATCCCTGCATGGCATTATGGAAGCTCTTGGATTGGTTGAGACACTGCTACCATGGCAACCTCAGCAGGCATCTCTTCTGGAGTTCTGCCCTCCTATAGACACACGTGTGTGTGTGTGTGTGGTACTGTTGTGTTTTAGGTACTGTAGATTCTAAATCTAAATGATGAATTATTAATATAGATGTATATAAATATATTTTTTCTATCATTAAACACATTTTGTGTGTTTAAAATGATTAAAAAAATTAATTCATTAACATCATTATTGTAATTTGGATTTTTTTTTATGATTATATTTTATGCATCAAATTTTCTTTCACAATTAAAACGAGTCTAGTATCAAACACTGAAAAATTTGGTCAGTATTTTATGTAAAGTATATAAAAATTGCTGAAAATTTTGAAAATACACAACTCATAAGGTCCTACCTTCTCTTCTCCAACGCTGGCCCTGACTCCCGTTCCACAGATGATTAAATTGCTTAATTTTCACATTTTTTACAGTGAATTAACTGTTTCAAGATACAAATTTTGATTTTAATGTATTAGAAAATGTAGAAATTACCATTACCTAAGATTTTAAATGATGTTGTTATTGCTAACTAATGATTTCAGAGTTAGGTGGTATCATGAAGAAAAAATAATAATTCATTTTTAACATAATGTTAAATATTTGTTATTTTAACTATGAAACAAAGTTTATGCATTCATAAATTCAACAACTACTGTAATATCTCTGGTTCAGTGGGTCAGTGAAGATCAGATTCATTCACAAAAAAGCAAACAGAAAAGCAGCTCATTCTCAGAAAAAACTCATTCTCATGCGCATCTGCTTCTTCATCTGGAGCATTTTTTACATTTGAATTACTTGCATTGATTCAGCTGTTCGTCTAGAAGCTTCTGAAGGAATATTTGACGAGCTGTTAATGATGCGCTTCAACTAAATCAATGGAACAAAAGAGAAACAGCATCACATAAACCTAAACGAGTGAATGAATATTTCATACTTGTGCCTCTGCATTAGTGAAATGTCAAATAGAAATACATACTCTGAATATTACATGCAGGAAAGGTGACTTGACAGGTGATGTTTTAGGTAATGTCAAATGGAAAATAAAACTAGCTTGTGAAATTGAAGACAGATTTGGAAGAATCTGACAGCACCTATGTGAAATGTGACATTATGCAATTTTGCTCCACAATTATATGATGCAACTTTCTAACAAACACTAAGGGCCCTATTTTAACGATCTGAAACGCATCTTTGCAAAAGTAACTTTGTGGGCGGGTCTTGGGCGCTGTTGCTATTTTACCGGCGGGATAAATGACTCTTGCGCCCGACGCAAGTTTAAAAGGGGTTGGTCTGAAGTAGCTTCATTATTCATGGGTGTGGTTTGGGCGTAACGTGAAATAAACCAATCAGAGCGTCATCCAACATACCCTTTAAGAGCAGGTGCGCATGTTGCATGGCGGATTGTTATTATTATGGCGGATTTACCAGGCGCGGAGACCGATTTTTTTTTTTTTTTTTTTTTTTTTTTTTTTCTGGTTCTTGACGGACAAACTAATTTGTCAGATGTCCTTATATACATGTGTGTCTTGCCACTATTGGGCAAACAGGTCTGATCCGTCATTACTACAATTAGCCTGAAAAATTTGGGTAAATGTGTAAGCTAGATTTAGGACTACATTTTTTTACATCTTCATGGACACCACAATGATTTCCCTCATGTGTTAATATTTTTCCTTGTTATAATGTATGATTTGCAAAAATAAAAACTGCTGCATCTGTGTTGATGAGAGAATCAAAGTGTATGTGCGTTGTGCACCCGCTACATTATGGCCAAGCCTGCGCGCTTAAAATAGCATCATGAACAACGAGCCACTGACTTTAGACTAGGTTTTTTTCTGGTCAGTGGCGGTATTGTTTTCTGGAAGTGCAAAATAGCACTAGGGAATGTTTGCGCCGAAACACGCCTCCTTTTTGCGCCGACCCACCCAGGGAGCGCAAGTTAATTTCCTAGTTTACCAACGTGCATCTGTGGAGGGAAAAGCCCGCTTTGCGCGGGTGCAAAATAGGAATGATACATGCGTCAGTGTACAAAGTCATTTGCGCCGGGTGCAAGAAAGGGCCCTAAGTGTGATGTACCACTGGCCTGTTTTTTTTTATTTTTTTACTTTTATTGCAGCAATTAGTATTCAGCAACATTTAGAACACACTCTCTCTCTCTCTCTCTCTCTCTCTCTCTCTCTCTCTCTCTCTCTCTCTCTCCTCTCTCTCTCTCTCTCTCTCTCTCCTCTCTCTCTCTCTCTCTCTCTCATCTCTCTCTCTCTCTCCTCTCTCTCTCTCTCTCTCTCTCTCTCTCTCTCTCTCTCTCTCTCTCTCTCTCTCTCTCTCTCTGTGTTTACTGCACAGTTAGTGAAGCTTATCGCCTGGCAACCACAATTAAAGTACACCAAGTCAGCAGTAGCAAAGAAACGAGCTGTGAAAAAAAAAAAAAACCTAGAACACCTCCAGCGGAGAGAGAGACAGATAGACAGAATCCGGCGTGTGTTTTAGTTGGTCTGTACCTGAAGAGCCACAAATTAGGTGAAGAGAAAGCGAGTGTGACAGGTGAAACTGGAAGCACACAGGTATGTGATCACTGGAATGTCTGAAGACTGTTGAAGTGTGTGTGTGTGTGTTTAGTAGTTTTGTTAAATGAATTTACCTAATCACACATGATGCGTGTAGACATGCTGTGTTGAGTGATGTTCTCAGTGAGAAGTTATCATTTCGTGGTTACCCTTTTATTTGATCCCAGCACTCGTTTGCTCTGATGAGTGTGTAATTCTTCTGGTTTGATGTGCTCGGGTGTAAAATGACTCTGAAGATGATGTTCTGTGATTTCATTCACAACTAACGGCACAGTGTTTGAGCCTCTTGAGTAGCTCATGCACTGGAGGAACTGGTGGAAACACAGTGTCAGTGGTTAACAGATGTTATCAGCGGTTAACAGGTGTTTAAACAACTTTGTATAATTGTATAATCATCATACTTTAGATGTCATGTTCGCTGTCTTTTCTGTCTGTGAGACTCTCTCAGGTAAAGGTCAGAATCACAGCAGTGATCATCCTGACTCCAGCTGTTACCTTTGAAACAACCACACACACCATTTCAAATGTCACCACATCTGTCTGTCTGTCTATCTTTCTATCTTTCTATCGTTCTATCTATCTGTCTATCATTCTATCTATCTATCGTTCATATCCTACTATATTGTTCATTCTATCTGTCTATTGCTCTGTCTGTCCCTCTCTCTATCTTTCTATCTATTATTCTATCTGTCGTTTTATCATTGTTCTGCCATATCTGTCTATTGCTCTGTCTGTTACTGTCTATCATTCTATATATCGTTCTATTTATTGTTCTCTCTGTCTATCGTTCTGTCTCTCAGGGCCCTATCATACACCCAGCGCAATGCAACGCCATTTTGCTAGTTTCAGCCTGACGCAGTTATCATTTTCACGTCCTGCGCCACATTGTTTAAATAGCAAATGCATTTGCGCCCAATTGTGAGCCCGGCGCATTGTTGGTGCGTTGCTTTTTTGAGGCAACTGAAATAGACTGTGCCATTGACCAACAAAAACCTGGTCTAAAGTCATTGGCACAATTTTTTTTTCTTATTTAAAGAGCACGTTAGTAATTTGCACCTATAGCCGGGTCAACGATTCAGCGTACACTCTGCTTATTACACACACAGGGACACAGCACACAAACATACCAAATAAAAATAAAAGGATTACAATGTAATAGATTAATATTGTGTACATAAAGATATGGTGGAATCTGGCTTGTCCCGTTGATGGTCTGCTTGCGCGCTTTAACCTCGCGCACGAGCATATCCATTTGCGCTCTGGAGAATCGGTTAGTTTTTCCGCTTGCACCATGTAAATAGCAAATCCGCCATGGCGCAAAGGGAATAAGAATTTACACTCTGATTGTTGTTTTGCACGTTATGCCCAAAACACACCCATTACTCATTAAGACAATAGGGACAACCCTTTTAAACAATGTGCCGGGCGCACCGTCCATTTTTTCCGTCGTTAAACTAGCAAAAGTGGATTCGGACATGACCTAAGTCCACTTGCGCCGTGCGCTTTAGACCATGCGCTTAGATTGTTAAAATAGGGTGCTCTGTCTTTGCCAGCAGCCATATCACCCTGTAGCCCAAGACTGGTTGCCCACTGAAGCTAAGCAGTGTCAGTACCTGGATGAGAGACCTCCTGAGAAAACCAGGTTGCTCCTGGAAGAGGTGTTAGTGAGGCCAGCAGGGGGCGCTCACCCTGTGCTCTGTGTGGGTCCCAATGCCCCAGTATAGTGACGGGGACACTGTACTGTCAAAATAGCACCGTCCTTCAGATGAGACGTTAAACCGAGGTCGTGACT
Source organism: Chrosomus eos (assembly GCA_036326025.1). Lineage (NCBI taxonomy): Eukaryota > Metazoa > Chordata > Actinopteri > Cypriniformes > Leuciscidae > Chrosomus > Chrosomus eos. Next base: position 5,052,403 of record CM070840.1, read on the forward strand.
CTCTGTGGTTATTAAAAATCGCAGGATGTCCTTTGAAAAAGAGTAGGGGTGTAACCCAGTCGTCCTGGCCAAATTTGCCCCATGGCCTCTGTCCATCATGGGCTCCTAATCATCCCTATATACTGATTGGCTTCATCACTGTCTCCTCTCCACCAGTAAGCTGGTGTGTGGTGGGCGTTCTGGCACAATATGGCTGCCGTCGCATCATCCAGGTGGTGCTGCTCATTAGTGGTGGTTGAGGAGATTCCCCCTTCCATGTAAAGCGCTTTGAGTACCTAGAAAAGCGCTATGTAAATGTAACGAATTATTACCCATTTCATCCACTATTGTTAAATGTAATGAATAATTCATGTTTAATGTATCCAGACATTATTGCAAATTAAACCGCTGGCAGGGTGTTGGAGACCATCTAACTATGTCACGGCTTATCAAATCAGCCAATAAATTGCCATGAAAGGTTCAAATGACTGGATTATGAGAGACGAAAGTGTGTGAAGGGATACATGAGACATGAAACTAGCACAGATATGGAGGAAATCTGTGGGTCAGCAGTCATTTAAACAGTTTAGTGTCATTATACAAAGCAGAATGTTGCTATTGGCCAATCAGAATTAAGAATTCTCAGTGTAATAATCTGTAATATTAATGCTTTGAAGTGACTATCTCTGTAAATTGGCTGTAACGTTGTGTTTGTGTGTGTTTCAGAGTCTGGGCTCCATCGACAGGAAGGGAACGCGTCAGAGAAGGTAAGACACGTTTATTCTCACGCTGTTCATGCTCTCATTCTGGTGATGCCTGGGTTAAAAAAGTGGTTAAAAAAACTTCATGTTGAATCAGTCCAGTCATTGGGCCTAATGACCCTGAATAGAGAGATAATCTAGTTTAAGATGAACTGTAATCTAGAGTATTACAACCTGATAATACAACCTGTTTACTTTGGGGACAAAATTGTCACCACAAATGAGCTAAATCAAACATAACTTTCCTTTGGGATCATCCTCAACTGAAAAAATGCATATAATGTTTGATTTGTTTTAATTTTAAAAATGAATACATATTATCTTATATGTGAACCTGGATCACAAAACCAGTCTTAAATAGCATGGGTATATTTGTGGCAATAGCCAACAATACATTGTATGGGTCAAAATTAGCAATTTTTCTTTTATGCCAAAAATCATTAGGATATTAAGTAAAGATCATGTTCTATGAAGATATTTTGTAAATTTCTTACCGTGAATGTATAAAACATTTATTTTTGTGAGTGAATGCAGCACAATCGCGAACATAAATGGACAACTTTAGAGGCGATTTTCTCAATGTTTTGATTTTTTTTGCACCCTCATTCCGTCCACACGGACACGGGTATTTTTTTAACCGTGACTTTTTCTACGCGGTTCGGCCGTTCGTCCACACGGAAACGCACTGAAACCGAACATTTTTGAAAAACCCTGCTAAGGGTGAGGATTTTCAGAAACGCCGGTTACGTGTTGTCGTGTAGACAGTGAAACCGGGGTTTTCGCCTTGCGACGTCAGAGTGTGCGCCGTTATCCACTGTGTTTGACGTCAGATTTGCGCCTACCGGAACCGGTAATAACTTTTTGTAAGGCATCTGATTAGCCAACGTGGCTTTACGGTTAGGGTTATATCGCCGCCTGCTGGCGTGGCATGCTCTTGACCGCGCTTGATAGCGTGTTTTTTCTTTTTCATGTAGACGGAGACCGAGCATGTGTGGACGGGATTTTTTTTTAAAACGCTGGAGGAAAAACTCCGGTTATAAGAATACCCGTGTCCGTGTGGACATGGCCTCAGATATCCAGATTTTCAAATAGTTGTATCTCGGCCAGATATTGTTCTATTCTAATAAACCATACATCAATGGAAAGCTTATTTATTCAGCTTTCATGTGATCTGAAATCTCAATTTAAAAAAGATTACCCATGTGACTGGTTTTGTCATCCAGGGTCACATATACGTCAGTTTAATTGGCTTTAATGTAATAAAAAAGACATTATAATATCCAAGTGTTTATGAGTCGTTTACTCATACAGTCTTTCTCTGGTCGTGGTGTGTTGTTAGGTGGTTTGCTGCTTTAGGTTCATTAGCATATATTAACTTGAGAGATAATCAATGAATAAAGTGATTATAATAAAAATTGAGTCGAAAGTCTTCACATTGAGTGAAGATGAGGCTTCACAAGTCAATAAAAACGATCCCATGACAGAAATGAGTGCATTAAAGATCAGGTTACTATAGTATCGACAAGTGTTAACTTATGATAGTGCTGTAGATCTATAGTGTTCTGGTAATGATAACGCTGTAAATTGCTTGTGTAATCGTATAAGTTTACTGTAAGTTACGGATCGTTGCAGAACATCTCAACACTAAACGAGTGAAACGAGTCTTCATTGGCTCTTTAATGCTGTAGTGCTTCTGACATGTTAAATCGACTCAGGATTGCCTTATTATTGAGGGTCTGTGTCTTTCTGAGTCTGTGAATTATGAAACTGTCACACAATGTGGCGTAGGAGAGCCTTCCTATCCACAAGAACACCATGTTACCTTAGTTACTAGATTAGAAATGGCAGATCTCCTAAATCTGTCACTAATGTCTGACTAATGAGAACTGAACCACGATCGGATCGGATCTGAGGACGAGCACAAGATGTAGTCTGGTTTTTACTCTCTGGGTAGGGTTAATAAAGCTGCTTTGTGGGATTTTTCACCCTTGATCAGTGATATTGGATATAGCGTTGGTTTCATTTTTCCTAATTGCTCTGTTGGTTGTGTGTGTTCTTGTCGCAGGTAAACGGCTCTAATAATAACGTGTCCTAAGCGGACATGAAGAGTCATCATTTCTTTGTCCTTGCTGAAAACGAAACGCTGTGTAAAGCAACAAAATTAAAAGGAGTTTCACTAAATCTAAATTCACACTGACAGCAATGAAATACCAATGAACACCACTGTTAAAAAGTTTGTGAACAGTAATATGTTTGGAAAGAAACCTCTTCTGCTCACCAAGGCTGCATTCATTTGACCAAAAATACATATAAGTATAAATGCACTGCTTTCAGTTGTAGTAATTAAAATGTAATTTATTCTAGTCATCATTACTCCAGTCTTCAGTTTCACATGAAGCAATCTAATGATGAAACATTTCTGATTATTTTCATCAGTGGTGAAAACAGTTCATATTTTTGTGGAAACTGTGATATATTGTTGTTTTCAGGATTATTTGATAGAAAGTTAGTACAGCATTTATTTGAAATAGAAATCATTGTAACATATTTGTAATGTAATAACTGTCAAGTTTAATCAATTTAATGCATCCTTGCTGAATGAAAGTATTAATTTCTGTCAAAAAACAGTGATCCCAAACTTTTGACTACAAGTTGTCTAAAACTAATTGAATATAAAGTACTTCTGGAAATGTGTGCAGACTTCATCCAAATAATTTACAATTTAATATATAGTTTACTGGCTACTGAGTGCTTTAGACAAAACTTTGGCAAAATGTTTTGTCAGGCAGACGAAACATGAAAACTGCGTGGATTACACCCAGAAGTTAAATTCAGCCAATCACATTGTTTTTGAGTGGAGTGAGTGAACGCAATCACTGAATGAACTGTTAGCGGTCACCGCAAGACTAGGTGTAGAATTAGTGAGAAATAAAAGGCATGTGCTGTAACCATTTGTGGTCTTCCGTTTGAACGTCTAGTAACCAATTGTGAACAAATCACATAAGCTTTAAGTTTTGAGACTAGTTGTTGTGGGTTACAGAACTAAAGGGAGAAAATCAAATGAATTAGCTTGAATGATATATGGCTGTATCCCTCTCCCTCTCTCACTTTCTCTCCCTCTCTCTCTCTCTCTCTCTCTCTCTCTCTCTCTCTCTCTCTCTCTCTCTCTCTCTCTCTCTCCCCCTCTCTCTCTCTCTCTCTCTCTCTCTCTCTCTCTCTCTCTCCTCTCTCTCTCTCTCTCTCTCTCTCCTCCTCTCTTCTCTCTCTCTCTCTCTCTCTCTCTCTCTCTCTCTCTGACCCACATAAGCATTTTTCACATAGACAGTCTAATAAGTTTAATAAGTGTGCATGTTTCAGTGTTTGGTTTTGTGGTTAATGTGTGTATGTGTAAAGGTTGACTCAGCCGTGTGTGTGTGGAGGGGCTGGCGTTGTGGTTTGCATGTTTGATGTGGTTTGGCCATGAGAAGTCTGACGGTTCCCCAACAGTGCCGTGCCAGAGACAGACGCACACACCTCAACAAAGCCCCGCCAGAGGAACTTTCCCGCGAAATCATTGCTAAGAACACACGCCTGGCATCGTCTTCTCTCGTTCACTCACACTCACACACACACACAGGCATATACACACGTTTGGCCGCCGGTCTGGATGTAGGTATGGAGATGACACAGCGGAAACCACTTCCTCACAAACACACGCCCTTGTGTGTTACCGTGTGTGTGTGGTTTGTTTCTATAAATGTATGACACATTCACATGCTCACGATCCAGAACCCGCTCCAGAATAAATAATCATCATGATGGCCGTCTCCACTCTGATTGGAATCTTGACGCCCTGTGGAATTGTGGGATTGTGGAGGGAACAACAAGATTGGAGCCGCTTTTGGTCCTTACAGCATTCCGGCAATAGAGAGAGAGAGAGCGAGAGAGGGTGAGAGAGAGAGGCAGAGGGCGAGAGAGAGAGGCAGAGGGCGAGGAGAGGGCGAGAGAGAGAGGCAGAGGGCGAGAGAGAGAGGCAGAGGGCGAGAGAGAGAGGCAGAGGGCGAGAGAGAGAGGGGCAGAGGGCGAGAGAGAGAGAGAGAGAGAGAGAGACAGGCAGAGGGCGAGCGAGAGAGGCAGAGGGCGCGAGAGAGAGGGGCAGAGGGCGAGAGAGAGAGGCAGAGGGCGAAAGAGAGAGAGAGAGAGAGGCAGAGGGCGAGAGAGAGAGGCAGAGGGCGAGAGAGAGAGAGAGAGAGAGAGACAGGCAGAGGGCGAGCGAGAGAGAGAGAGAGAGAGAGAGAGAGGAGAGAGAGAGAGACAGACAGACAGACAGACAGACAGACAGACAGACAGACAGGAGTAGACGGCCCTCTCGGGAAACCACTTTTTAGTTTGGAATTCTGGAAACATGAATCAGTGTGTTTATAGCAGTATTAAGTGTTGAGATATATGTGTGATGGAGTAAAAATTGACTACTTTCATAATACATGTTCCTGCTGTTATTGTGACTGATTCATCACTCATCAGTGCATGTAATTTTAAAG
>CM070840.1:5060162-5090162 GCA_036326025.1 Chrosomus eos
TCTTAACTAACCAATTTCTGTCTCTGCTGGCCCTGGTGTTTAATACTGTGTGTGTTTGGTATTTATATGCTGTCTAATGAGCAGGCTGGGTCGAAGCGCTGGATCTGTGTGAGCTCTGATCGACATCAAACAGCAGAGGCAGACACTCGTCTCTCAGCGCCGCTAACTGCAGAGATGCCTACTGTACCTGCTTTACACTGATCACACACACACTGCTGCCTTTGCGCAAAATACTTATGAATGTGAATTGCATATAAAATAAATTTTTTTAACATAAAATAATAATGTTGATGCATGCATTTGTCTGTCATAGTTAAATGAAAAAGGTTAAAAGCAGGTAAGATTTCTGTACTCAAACATATTGCATTATTTATTATTAAATATTTGCATCTATTTGATTTTATTTAAATAATCATATTTTCAAAAATGCATTTATTCAAATAGATTTTAGCATCAGTCAATTGTAAAAATAATTAAATTATTCAGTTGGCTAGCTGTGGAACAAGCAATATTCAATGAGATAAACGCATGAGATTGAAACAAATTTGAATTATTGTTGATAAATATATTGTGTATTTAAAACAAATTCAGTTTATTACAGAAACCTGTATCGTTTATGAATGACTGACAAATATGCATCACATTCAGTTTAAATGTTAAAGCTGCATGCAATTCAAATCTTAAAGGCCTAAATATTTTTTGTGGCGTTCAATTGGCCAAATTCTGTGACAACATTCAAAGAAGGCAATCCCAGAATGCTTTGCACAGCTCACTTGGTTTTGAAACAGATCTTGTCTCTCTCCCTCTCTCAATCATGTCTTAAAGTGCGTACGAATTAAGCGCTGACTTGTGCTGGTATTTATTTTTATACTCGTGTTTGTGTGTATGTGTCCGCGCGGCGTGTGCTCTCTTGAAGGAGGTGATGTCATCATTCAGGCCTTCCTACTGTAAGAAACCTTCGAATGGCATTACATCAGCATGTGGGACCCCAACCGAGCGCAGTGTCATCCAGAACAGCTGCCGCTGGAATCAGATTCATCCCGCACTCCTCCTTCCTGTCTTATTCCCAAACGGCTTCTGTCTAGGAACATTCCCTCTAGAAATACGGATGCGTGTCATGGCTGTTGTGGACTCGCTGGCACTGCCGTTTGCTCGCTGACCTTGTCCTTCAGTGTTTAAACATTCTTCAGTCGCACTTGTTGACTTGTTTGTCATTAAGCGATTGTAAGACGGCTGATTCACGCATTTACAGCGCTGTCAGATCTGCTTATAGTGTGTGCGCTGCCGTCCAGGAGACTGCTGCTGTTATGAACACACTGTTGCTAATGACACGCCAAATTCAACACACGCAATCCCTCTTACAAAAACTTTTACAGGGGGATCTCATGGAGAACATTTCTGGGTCATGCACCCTATTATCAAAAGAGATATCAGAAATATCAGGCTATATTTGCAAAAAGAAAATCAAGCCTGTTTTTCGACCATTTAAAACCGTTTTTTGCCAGTTAAACATTTTCCTTATACATTTACCTTCCAAGTTGGAAAAAAAAAACCAAAACATTTGGTCCATAAGTTGAAGAAAAAAAAACATTTGGTCCATAAGTAGAAAAAATAAAAATAAAAACATTTGGTCCATAAGTTTAAAACCCAAATCTGGGAATACAAATTTAACACATGTAAAGTTTAGGAAAATGTAAAACAACAAAAATATTTTATTTGTTTGTTAGTTTAATTTAATTTATTATTATCCATATTTTTTTTCAAATCTGAGAATAAAAATTGAAAACATGGAAAAAGTTTATGAAAATGTAAAACAATTAATTAGACGATTTGTTTGTTTATCATTTTAAATTTTATTTATTTTATTATTATTTATTTATTTTATTATTCTTATTATAATCCATGTTTTTATTATGCTAATAATAATCATCATCATTATAAAAACAACAGTCAGAATAATAATCAACAACAATAATAATAATAATAAAATCATAATAATAAACAATTTTATTATTGTTATACATAATTATTATATTAATTATATTACTATTTATACAACATTTTATTTCCGTGAGGTTCCTCCTTTTAGTTTTGGACAAAAGGATATTTGATTGAACTGATAAAGTTTAGTGACACCGAAATGGTTATATATCATTATATATAATCTTTTATCATTTGATTATGATTTTATCATTATCATTTGTTTGTAGGTGTAGATCAAATATTTATACACACACATGAAACCTGTTGAAACATTATGATGGATAACGTTTGGTAAAGTTCTGAACTGGGAACATTTAGTAAATCACAGAATGAATTACAGTAATCTTGCTGTTTGTGTGTGTGTGTTTTGCAGGACTGAGTCTGGGATTGTGAAGTTGACTCAGCGACTCTCTCTGAAGGACAAACACTGCAAGGAGGACAGGAGTGCGCCGTCCAGACCTCCAGCCTACAGGAGGCGCTCTCTCAGCGTGGACTGGTACTTTTACTCCAACATTTACATCACAGCAAATGAGCCTCAGTCTATGTTAGAAATAATGTCATTTTAAGGCCCATTCACACCATAGACAGTATAGGAAGTGGACAGAGCCATCTCATTGGAACTCAGTTGAGACAGTTGAAGCCCATTTTTATCAATTTTTGAGCACTTCCGTTCCTGACGCGCAGACTCAAACCGACTCAAACTAAGCTTGATGACGTGAGCAACCCGTCTGACAGACGTAAATCTTCCAGTAGCTGTGCGTGAAAATTGCCAACGTTAATCTTGCAGAGACGGGGAACTTGAGCAAAGAGTTCTCATACCGAATTATTTCCAATTCCCCAAAAACGTTGAAATATTTTGTACCGTTGCTTTTATGGACTCATTATCTATGGGCTTCTCCCTTGACGGGACGTCCCCCGATTGCCTGCGAGCTTCTCCTCCTGTCCGTACGGTAATTTCTGTACAGCGCAACAGAGAGTCGAGTGGTTATGACGCAATCGTTAGCCTATTTTTACAAAAACTGTTTCTACGGGGCCATAATGTAACACAGATTGTAATGGAGCACTTTATACATTGTCGTGTTTCTTTAGAAATAAATAATGGACAAATGGAGTCTTTAAACGCCTCAGATGTAAAATTATTCGCCGTCAAAGTGACACCAAAATGAATGGGAGTCAATAGAAATGCTAACGCAAGTGAAGTTCTGCTACAAGATGGCGGCACCCGGCCGGATTCAACTTCCGGTCGATGGATTACCCCCTTGATTCACACTGCACCGACAGACGGCAACAAACTTCATTTGGTTTTGTCGGATCAGTGAACATGTTGAATCGGCCTTATCAGTCTTGGAATATCTGAGAAATGACGTACTGTAATCTGATGACTGTCAGCGTCCTTCTGCATCTCGATGCACTGTGAATTTGTCTTTAAACAGCTAAAAACCTGTTTAAGAGAGGTTGACCAGCTATTTGGATTCAAAAGATTGCAAGGAAGCCATGTTGGCTCTAAACGCTGCTGTTTTCCCATGCTTTTTCCTCTGCTCATCTCCACAGACATCATGACTCCAGTTATGACTGCCTCTCTCTTCTCCACCCTCCCCATCTGTCACGGCTTTTGCATGTCCAAAACTCACAAATGGAGTCACTTCCAAGATGCATACAGAAAAGATGAGCTTTTTTTCTGAGATGATAAACATGCACATAAGGCACAAGAGTCTGTCTGGCATTTATTTGACTTTGACCAGAATTACTCATTTGGCAACACAAATTTTCATGATACTTAAAGAAAGCATCTCAAGTCAAGTCAAATTTATTTGTATAGTGCTTTCACAAATGTTTTTTTAAGCAGCTTTATAGAAAATCACATTTTTATAATAATTTTTAATCCTAATATCTTTATGCTTTATAGTCGCATTTAGCAGATTAGATCTGTGCGATTGTGATATAATTGCTTTAGTATATATTGCCCAATGTGCATATAATGTACGTATGCAAATAAAGTGAGACATTCTTATCCAACTTTATATAAAGAGCTGGGCAATAATATATATTTTTTTTTAATAATTTTTTTTTGTATGCACTTTTTATTTCCATTTTAAGTTTATATGTTTTTCTTTGTGCATGCGGAGAGGTGCCTATCGGTGGCCGCATCTGGGTCGTGGCATATGGCAAATTGGAAGCCGGGCTCCAGAGACGCATATAACTCCGGGGAGTCTCGGGGCGGCTTGTCCCCAGGATGTAGTCACCCTGGCTGGGCACGATGAGGGCTGGGCCCCCCTGTTTTTGGGACCGCGCAGAGACTCATGCAGACTCCCTGTCACCTCCTGCACGCCGAGCTGTCTGTCGCCAGTGCCTCTTAGACTGGCCTAACGTCACACACACACGTACGGGGCCGTTGCACAAAGACACATCCGCGCACACGCATTCATACATTGATTGATCCCGTGCTCACATGCGCTTCTCGTCCCCCTGCAGAACATCCCCATGGCGACGGTCTTCTGTCTCTGCTCATCAGAATTAGAGAGATTTGCCCCCTGGGGTGGGGGGGCGAACAGGTGGCGGGCAGTTGAACTCGACACAGCAAACACTCTCACAGGGGAGCGAATACTACTGTGACAACACACCCGCATACCAGCACATGCACTCAAATACTCCCGCGTTTAATCTCTTAATCTGACTGGATTAGAACGCAAACGGCCACGGCAGGAACATGCAATCATGCAGACGTACGCGTGATGGGAAAAGACTACGCGGCTTTACTGCGTTAAACAAACTCACTCCTGTTCTAATGCTAGAGGTGGGCAGATCGATACTAATATCGATAATATCGATACCAACGTTGGTATCGGTATTGATCGATACCAACGTGAAAATATCGATACTTAAGTTTCAGTTTCTCTCCTTTTGCTATACCTGACCGTGTTTGTCAAAATGCTGCTGCTGTCACAGAGCAGAGCAACTTAGCAAGCTCTCTGTAATCCTCCTCGAACTTCTGAAGAGTGCTCTGCTCTCTTCCCCCTCTCCTGTGTTGTACCGTCACGTGACTCACCACTAGCGCGCTACCGCTACCACCAGCAGTCAGTCAGACGCGCGCGCAACCGCGCATTTCTAGTCTACAGCAGCACAGTCAGAGACAGAGAATTTTGTTTAACTTTTTTTATATTTATTGTGAAGTAAAACTTTGTGACTTTGTTTATTTAAGAAAAAAAATCCTGAAAAGAAGTGCACTAAAGAGGAGAAACATTTTTTGTTAACATGCTACTTGAAAAGAGAATTTGTTTTTACATTTTTTATATTTGTGAAGTAATAATATTGTAACTTTGTTTATTTAAATAGAACAGAAGTAACCAAAAGTTGTTTCTGAACAAAAGCTTTTGTAGTACTGATTTTAACTGATTAATAACCCAAAATGCAAATCACAAAAACACATTAAAAGTCATGAAAATTCATTTAGATTTAGGTTGAAGACGCATCCACCTTAATTATTAAAAAGTATCGATATCGGTATCGGTATCGGCGATACTGGCCCTGTATTTACTTGGTATCGGATCGATACCAAATCTAGCGGTATCGCACACCTCTATCTAATGCTGCCGAAAACACATTTCACCCCAAAATCAAAAGATTTCACATAATGAAAAAACTATTTTTGGATCATTAAGATGTTTTTCAATCTAAGATTTTATTTGTTTCCATTGCTGTGCTGCAATGCAATGAAAAAAACTAAGAACAAAAAAAAACATTTTTTGAGGCAAAACCAGTGTTTTTTTCATGCACTGGTCAATGGTGAGATTTTGCGTTATTTTACTTCCGCAACTTGTCTTCTCTCAGACTAGTGGAAAGAAAACATCCAAATACACATTTAAGTTTATTTTATTACATTTGATCTGTTTGCATGTGTTGAATTCAAAATGCAATGCAAGTCTTTAAAAGGCTGTTTTCTTAATTAAAATCAATTTTTTCAGTACATTCAGAATGAAAATTAGTGCATGTTTAGTTAGATGAATGTATCATTTGCATATTTTAAACAACATTTCAAAAACCTTGTAATACAAAACAGTTGTCTTGGTGTACTGTGATCAATCAACTAGGGAACGTTTGGTGATATCTATTAGTTACATTATTTTCACCCTATGTAGTCTCTTGCCTTTAGTGAATTTATTATGAGAAAAAGGTCAAACATCCAGATGCATTATACGAATGAGAATATTCTTTGGGAAAAGTGCTTAGTTGTCATTAAAATAAAGGCACTTTTTCTTGAGTTTTAAGCTGAAATGTGAGCTGGACGTGTTCTTGTGAGATTCTGATTGCTGAAGATCTCTGTGGTGACATGCAAACCTGTCTGCGTGTCTTTCAAATGGGAGGGAATCAACTGATTAGCTTTGATTCCCCATTGTGTGTGTGAGAGGTCGAAGGGTTAGACTGGCTCCACTAGGCCTGAAGTACACAAGAGAGAGAGAGAGAGAGAGAGAGAGGGGTTCTGTTGACCCTAGTAACACACACACACTAATCGGGAATACTGTCCTCGCTGCCCCCTCCTGTTGCTTACTGTCACACACACTCCCCCTCCAAATTTTGGCTGGTCGGACTGCAGTCTGTCTGGTGCCAAGAATCAGATTTCTGACTCTCCTTCTCGCAGCCACATATAACCCTCGTAGAGGAGTCCCTCTGCCCCTTTACGTCTGTTAGAACCAACTATTCTGAAAGAAAGAGCTCCATTCGTACATGTCGTAAACATTTTGTTTTGTTTGATTGATGACGACGTGAAAGAATCAGCCTGATTGGTGTTTCTCGCACACATCCGTGCATTGTGATCGTTGTGTCTGTTGCATCATATTATTCACGTGAAATCCATCTCAGCATCATTTTGCAGTTGATTAGAATAAAAAATGTATATTTATTGACTTCATTCCATCTCAGAATTAGCATAACAAGTAAAAATGTATGTCTTTGTTGAATTTATGATTACAGCTGTACAGTAAGGAAACTAAACATTTGACGGAAATAGTGTTGAAAATTATTTTATTTGATATGCCATTTTATTATAACCAGTGTTACCTGATGTGCTTTTTTAGTGCTTTAATATTCTGTAAGATAATATTAAGTTAATACAATGAGTAGAAACTGCAAGTTGTCAATTTGTAATTGCGATATTTCATTAATGCCTCATTATATAGTAGAGCTAAATTTAGATTCTAATTTTTTCCAGATTTTAAATTCAGAATTCTAAATTACGTTAAATAATCTACTGATTATCGTGTATTATATAGTTTTTTTCTTGTTTTTGAAATAGGTCTTATTCACATTCTTTCTACGTTTAGATATGTGTGCAAATGCATTTTTGTCTCAGTGCATGCTTTGTTTTAGTTTGACAGGGTCGGCGCTAGCTTAGCTTAGCACAATGAATGGAATCCTTTGTTGCCAGCTAGCATGTCCTGAGTAAACGTGATTTAAAAAAAAAAACCCACGTAATTACTTCTTGTGGCCTGCGTATTCACAAGTACAAGTATTGACTTGGGACTATATTAGGGGGAAGCACAGGCGAAGCACTGCTACTGTGGGATTTCATGTGTTGCGTGATATCTCTGCACCCAAGTAGCAGTGCTTCGCCTGTGCTTCCCCCTAATATAGTCCCAAGTCAATATCTGCCTAGGAAATCACTTAGTGTTAATCTGCATCGCTATTTGTACTCGTTGTGAATACGCAGGCCACAAGAAGTAATTACGTGAGTTTTTTTTTTTTTTTTTTAATCACTTTACTCAGGACATGCTAGCTGGCATCAAAGGATTCCATTCATTGTGCTAAGCTAAGCTAGTGCCGACCCTGTCAAACTAAACAAAAATGCATTTGCACACACATATCTAAATGTAGGAAAGAATGTGAATAAGCCCTATTTCAAAAAACGGTGGAGTGTTCCTTTAAAGATACATACTCTATAGTCATACATTTGCTGTTGTCAAAAGAGACAATATATCAACTTTTTTATGCAAAAACATTTCCCACACCTTTTCCCATCTTTTACCCATTCCCATCTGTTGCTGTCAGTTCTGTTTATCTGTCTGACTTAAAACTTTTTATTCACAAAGTCAGTGTGAGTTGCCGTCTGCGACCCAAAATCTCATGACATTTACTTAAATTTTTCATAAATATCTATTTGACTATTAGTTAACATTATTGAATAGCTCGCCTAGCCTAAATGATGTCAATGAAAAATCATCTCAGATGAAGAACAAGTGCGCTGATGAACTGTTCAGAATACAGCCAGGAACAGAATGTTGAAGTTGTCATTTATTTTCTGTATAGCAACATCAGATCTAAAACGAGTGACAGGAACACTCTCCAGCTTTTATCATTGTTTCACGTGAAACATGGCAGATAATTTAGCGGCGGCCACATTAGCAGTCGTATCGGGTAGAGTTTGATCTCGGAGGTAAATGTGAACATGTGTTCGGGGAAACGGTAAAGAGTAATCTCTTACCATCAGTGAGCTCAACACATGCACATGTGTGCGGGATTGCATGTGTTTATATGCGCCTACTGTTCTCAATGGCTATTATTCTTAGACGGAGGCATTACTCACTAAATTTTCCATACTATGGCCTATTCTCATTTAGCCTTGACTTACTGGACGTGTTAAATGTGCTCGTATTTGTGTGCTAAATTTTGCTTTGCCTTTTGATGTGATGCCAGACACAATCCCCAGATATCTGAGCACTTTTGCCCCCAACTTGACTCTGTGCGTGCGCGTGTGTGTGTGTGTTTATGTGCACATGTAAATAATTGTTTGTTGCTGTGTACAGTCCTGTCCAAATGTCCTACATTTTTTAAATCAACACCATTTTTTTTATTACAAATGAGGTTGAATTTAAAAATCAACATAAATTCAAAAATGTCACAAAAGGACTCTTTTGGCACTGAAGCTACATAAAACGTGAGATTCAATGGAAGAAGAAAATCGGACTGTCACATGATCAATGTTGCTAATTTACTTACATATGATAAATACATAGAAATATCCGAAATATCACAATGTTTCTTGGTTGTAAATGTTTCAATATTCAAAAAATTATCTAATTTCCAGGTTTAAATATGCTTTGGAATCCCATATTCTCAGTGTGGACCTCACAGTAATTGTGTGGTGGGAAACTGTTTTGTGTGTGTGTGTGTGTGTGTGTGTCTGTTCTATTCTATCACTATTCGTCTGATGGGGTGCTGAGACGGCTGTGTTAACATGTGGTGTCCCTGTTTCTTTTGTCTTTCTCTCTTTATCCCTCGTTCTTTCATCTGCTAGTCTTTCATGTGAGTGCGCGCGCCGTTCGCTCGGCAGCCCGTGTGTTCAGCACAAGAGGAGAAACTTTAAGCCCAGAGATCAGCCGCCTTTGAAACTGATCCGGGCTGCCACAAATATACCCACTTTTATCTGCACACTGCACATACCTGCCCGTTAAAATAAGCACGTTATTATCAGAGCACTCGGAGGTGTTCGCCTGCATCCGACGCGGACAATGCTCCGTCCTAATACGAGAACATTTGTGACAGTTGTAGTTCTTGGAGCCCTTTGTTCTGTTTCCAAATCTGAAGCCCCTCTGAATGAATCTTGATATCAGGGTGAACATGTCGTTCCCCGAATTATATCAGCGGTCAATCAATATGGATTTTTCAGTTATTGATGCTTAAAATTGTACTTTTATTCCCTTCCAGTCTTAGTCTATTGGTGATTTTTTTTTTTACATAAACCTCACTATTTTTTGCTTTATTTTTAAAGCAAGAAATATTTCAAGAGACTCTTATTATCTTACATTAATTTGGCTTCTAAAGTAAATTTATCTTGTCGATATAAATATTGGTAACACTTTACAATAAGGACCCATTAGTTAACGTTAGTTAATGCATTAACTAACAATGAGCAGTTCATTTTTTTACAGTATTTTTTCATCTTTATTAACATTAGTTAATAAAAAATACAGCTGTTTTTTGTTAGTTTAAGTTAGCTCTGGTGCATTAAATAATGTGAACAGATAACAGAACTTTTGATTTTAATAATGTATTAGTAAATGTTTAAATTAATTTGTTTTAGAATTATCATTGTTAGTTCGTGTCAACTAATGTTAACATAGAACCTTATTGTAAAGTGTTACTGATATGTTAAATAGAAATTAAAAAATACCTATTAAAAATGTTTTTGTGGTGTATTTTTTATAAGCATGTGAGTATTTATCCTCTAACGATTTTTTAAAATAATTTTTTGTGTCCTGACGGCAGTGATGACAGCATCTTTCTTCATTCCTCGTAATTTCAGTTTTTCTTGTACAATTTTATTTTCAGGGCCGAATCCAAAATGACTCAACAGATTCCAGACCCCCATCCTCTGATTCCACGCAAATACTCCAGCACATCATGTTCGTCTCCTCCGAGTGCTGCACGACGCCTCTACAGAAACCTGTCTGGAAAGTTCCGCACGACCAACCTGCTTTTGGAAGATACTGCACTCCCCGGCCAGTCGGACAAGGACCATTCGCATAAAACCACCATGGTGAGATGCAAACACTTAAACAAGCCCAATTAGTCTCACATAACTATTGAATTTTGACTTTTCAGCTTGTTTGACTGACATATAAAGCAACCAATAGCAGTTGATGATGCCATTGAAGAAGATCCAAAAAAACTGAAGAACCTATAATAAAACTTTTTTAACCTTCAAAGAACCATATTGCAACTCAAAAACAGTGGCATTGAAATTTTGTGCATGCGTGTTTGCAGTTTTACAGCGTTCATGGATGTGTTTGCATGCATTTTCTATGTGTGTGAGATATATCTGTGCATGCATGTCTAGTTCCAGGGCAACGAGGCTCTGTTTGAAGCCGTGGAGCATCAGGAGCTGGATGTTGTGGAGTCTCTGTTGAGCACCTTCAGTCTGGAGGAGCTGGACTTAAACACACCCAACAGTGAAGGACTGCTGCCACTCGATATCGCCATCATGACCAACAACGTCCCCATGGCCAAACTTCTGCTGAGAGCCGGGGCCAAAGAGAGTCCCCACTGTGAGTACACACTTACTGCGATCAAACGCATGCAGCACGAGCCCCACTTTATGATTCATAAACCATACATCTACAGATGTTTGCCACATGCTATACATTACAATAAAGCTGTAGTGGCTTATTGCTTCAATCAAACGGCGGCAACAGCAATGTGATATGGTATGCAACACCAAAGATCAAAACATAATGTCAGTTTCCCCCACACATTTTATACTGTAGTTATCATTATCTCATTATCGAATGTTTGGGAATGCCCAGGTCATATTTCATCCCATATTATATTTTATATTATATTTTAAGTGTAATTTTAGGAGTATTATAATTTTTTAGCATTGTTGCATTAATTAAGCCGCCTCCCATTCTTATTACTGTCATTTGAAAATAATTTTGTTAATGCATTCAATTTAATTAATACATTTTTGTATCATGGCATTTTTTGCTGTACTGAACTTAATTTATTGTTTTATTACAGTAATGTAATTTTTGGTGAACATTTTCAAGCAAAGTTTTGGGGTGAAATATGATTGGGACATTTCTTGCAATTTAGCGATAGAAAGTAATATAACTATAAAAGATAATTAATTGGAATTTCTTTTCTTTTTCTTTTTTTACAGTGGTTACGAATTTGGCCCATTCATAACTTTATAGTATACTTTTAAAATTCACTCTTTAATTTTTACTGAGTTTTTTACACAAGTGTATTCAGTAGATCGGTAATATGAATGGATGTAGCTTCAAAGCCTTAGGAGCAAATACATTGAATTTTCAGTGGAATTGTTCTGACTAATCAGATTGAAGGGGAGTTTCGGTGCCGCCCACATGTGCGAATAAAATATTGAAGCCATAAACCAATTTGTACACAATAAAGAAAAAGGTTTGTTAAAGGGATAGTTCACTTTGAAATAAATTTTTGATATGTTTTAGCTTACCTCAAGTGCATCCAAGATGTAGGTGTCTTTGTGTTCACAGTAGTTTCAATTTTGATATTTTTAGGTCAAACCGTTCTTGTCTGTCAGTCATATAATGCAGGTCTATGGGGTCCACCTCAAAGAGCATACACAGAGAAGTCCAAATTAATCATGATTTAATGACTCGTGAATGTAAGTACACATTGATGGCCTAAGACACGAAACGAGCGGTTTGTGTGAGAAAACGAACAGTATTATATCGTTTTTACCTCTTGTAAACACAGCCACGTCCACGTACACGCGCGAGAGATCACTTCCGGCGCTTTCCAGAAAAGAGCGAAGCGCTCGCAACCTCAGATCACTTGGACGTGGCTGTGTTTACAAGAGGTAAAAACGATATAATACTGTTCGTTTTCTCACACAAACCGCTTGTTTCGTGTCTTAGGCCATCAATGTGTACTTACATTTACGATTCATTAAATCATGATTAATTTGGACTTCTCTGTGTATGCTCTTTGAGGTGGACCCCATAGACCTGCATTATATGACTGACAGACAAGAACGGTTTGACCTAAAAATATCAAAATTGAAAATACTGTGGAAACAAAGACACTTTCATTTTGGATGCCCTTGAGGTAAGCTAAAACATATCAAAAATTAATTTCAAAGTGAACTATCCCTTTAAACAAAACGAATAAATAAAAAACAAGCCATCTTTTCCTTTGTCGTTATCCTTTTCCAAATTGGAAATGAAATGGTTAAAACATACATGGTGTATATAGAATTCCACAATTAGAAACTTAGCTCATTAGGTTAACAAAAAAGTTTATTTTTCAATATTTAAAAAATGTTTTACAAATATTTCCGGAATCTCTTTTATGTATTCTCTAGTTCTAAGTCTTGAAGGCAGAGCTGCTCACCTGGCCTCTCTGGTGCAAGAGGCGGAGCATCGCATAGCAGAGCTGGTTGCCCAGGTAACGGGGGAGGAGCCAGGTGAGAGGGGCGAGTCAAACAGAGAGAGACAGCTGAAAACATGGGAATGGAAGCTCCGCCTCTACAAGCGCATGCAGACGGGATACACACACGCCAGTGAGTAACACACACACAACTGCGGTTATAGTTGCTGGTCATGATTCTGAGTGACTTTGTGTTGTTTTCAGGTCCTCCGGAACCTCCCAGCAACGTTCATCTGTCTGTCAGCAGTATCAACAGTCTCAGAGTTTACTTCCAAGAGCCTCTTTGCCACAACTCTGCTGTTATTACCAAATACCGCGGTGAGTGACCCCTGACTCATCCTGTTATAGGGCTGATTTAGATTATACCATCAAAACACATGAACACACACGACTGACTCATCGACTCGCTGGTGAGCATCAGCGGTTTGACGGCCAGCTAGAGAATATGTTCCACACAGCCGAGTGAGATGTGGGTGAGAATAGAAAATATCTCACAAATTATATTGCCAGATTTACACTTCTAGTGCTATCCAGTTTTTATAAATATTTAGAATTTCCGTCACGCTTGGCTGTAGTGAGCACACGACGGAGTAGTATCCCAAACAAAACACACTTTATTAACAAACTGACTAGGAACATGCAGGAGATAACAGGAGTAATAATAATCATAGCTAAACAACCAAATCAACATAGATGACACAGAACAATGAACTGAGGGCTTGAATACACACAGAGGCTGTGTCCGAAATCTCCACTCAAACCACTACTCCCTAAGCCTTATGTATGGGGTAGGGAGTAGAGCACTATATAGTGAGCTCACCAGCATAATAGAAACACCACTTTCGGACACTTCTCGATCGTCTCTCGGCGCCGTTGATTACGGCATTACTGTCGCAAATTCGTATTGTCGCGCTGCTCTCCTTGACGTCCATCTGCCGTTTTTACGATCAGCGCAATGCATGATGGTATGTAGGGCTTGGGTTAGTGACCATCGGTTGTACACTACTTTTCAAAATGCATTCTGGGATACATTGAGTGGACTTTATAGGGCACAATAATCATCACTATACATTCGGACAGCACTACAAAATGGCGAGCTCACTATATAGTCCACTATAGTAAGTAGTGGGAGATTTCGGACACAGCCAGAGAGTAATCAACGGAAAACAGAACAGGTTGAAATCTATGAACAAGCAAGGAAACTAACGATGACTTAGAACTAAGGCAACACAAGCACAGGAAACTGACCATACATGTTACAATTGGCTTTTATTTAGTATATTTTAATTTTAATTTGTTTAATTTTTACATTTACATTCATGCATTTAGCAGACACTTTTATTCAAAGCAAATTACAAGAGGAGCAAAAGCAATTTGTCGAAGAATTTTGTTGTGCTTTTGTCATTTATTTTTATTTATTTCATTTTAATTTATTCTTTATTTGACAGGGACAATGGACAGTAAAAAAACTGCCCTAGAATTGGCTGCAAAGCTAAATTTCTTCTGTTATAAATATTCCAATTCAGTTGAATTTTTTTTATTTTAGTTAACACAATTGTTTTTAATATTTTTAGCTTTAGCATTAGTTAGTTAACGACAATAACCTCTGTGCTGTCATAAACGGTGTCAAAAGAACAGACATATCACACTCGCTTGTAGCCATTAGATTAGATGGTCTCTGAGTAGTTCAGACATCTTAGAAATCTGCTGGTTAGACTTTGTGAACAAATACACTTCAGTATACAAAAATATTTAGACCTCACAGGGTTACCATTCAAAACAAACGATACACAAGTACACCAGGTCACAGTTTGTTTCGCCATTTAGAACAAGCACTGTTGAAGTCACATGATCCGTGACTAGTAGGCGCATGTCCACAGCATGGCATGGTGGTAGTACTAGAACAGTTTCTAAATGACTGCTTACTTGTGTGTTTCTCAGTGAGCTGGAGCAGCGTTCCTTCATTTACTCCATTGCTCGGCGAGACGGTTATTGAAGACGTGACTCAACTCCAGTATGACATCACTGGACTTACAGCGGTTAGTATATGGAGTAAAACATACTACAAACAATACTACAATGCATTGGAGTCAAAAATGTCATTTAAAAAAAAAAAGGATATTACACAACTGTTGCCAAGATATAATCATTTAAAATGTTTACCTTTGTGCATTAAACAGTGATGATGGAGCAGATCACAGCTCTCAAATCTCATTTGCACATCTGCATATTCAAACTTTATTCATGATTGGTTGGTTTGAGGCCTCTTGAGTTGCCAATTTTGGTGCTTTATTGTCTATTTTGGAGGACTTTAAGCTCTGAAAATGTAAATTCAAAACTTTTTCTTTAATGTTCAACAGATGACAGAAAGTCAGTTACATGAAGTACAGTAAATTATTTCTGAATTTTCATTTTGGTTGATCCTTTTAAACTTGTGCTATATTATTGGTTATTATTAATTTACCTTTGGTTGTGTCAGGAGGAAAGCAAAGTTGTTTCAGAAGTGAAGAGCATTGTGAAGAAACATGATAAAAACAAACAAAATTTTTTTTTCTAGAATATATTCAGCACAACAGTGTAATTTAAGTGTTATTTATTTGATTTTATAGTTTAAGTTTGGGTAATTTTGCTATGTGCTTTGTCATTTTTATAAGTGTTTTTTTAAGCTTTAATTTATTTTATTGATACAGATATATCTGCTGAGCGCATGAATGCAGTGATCTCATCATTGCAACTCGATTTCTGCACGCTCACGAATACTTTCATCATAACTAACTAACAGTGCAAACACGATGTAAACGAGATTCATTGTGCAGTGAAAACAGCATCATTGATTATAACAGGAGTTTTGGCGAGAGAGAAATTGCGACTGATTTTCCAATAAATCCACAGTGAAATGTACCAAACAAATAATGCTCTACTGAGACATACATATAATTAAAAATAAATAACCACTTTCCTTGCATTAGGATGGTAATGTTGTTTTTATTCCAGTGATGCTGTATCTCTCTTATCTCCTTCTCATCTCACTAACGCACCAAAGACGCGATGATGTAGAAGTAGGCGTTGATCTAATACTTCAGAGGCGGTCTTTCATTGCACTTTTATGTCATAATGTGACAAAATCTGAAACGGGTCATCTTCGGAGCTTGATTTCAATAAAAGCTGTTTTTGGTCTAACAAAGATGTTTTGAGTTACACTTATAGTACAATGACCTGTCAAAAGATAAAGGAAAACTTTATATTTAAATATAACACAGATCTACCTGTTTTTACAGGGCACATGCTGTCATGTCCAGTTATCAGCATATAACATGAAGGGATGGAGTTCACCTCAGATATCTGAACCTGCTTGTGCTACACCCTCAAGTGAGTATACAAACACATATTCAACAACAACAAACGGGACAGATGTTAGTCATGTTTTACTTTCTAAGAAATTGCATGACGTATCGTGCGTGTGTGCGTGCGTGCGTGCGTGCGTGCTGTGTGTGTTGTGTGTGTTGTGTGTGTGTGTGTGTGTGTGTGTGTGTGTGTGTGTGTTTGTTGGTGATTTTGATCTATGTTTGTGTGTGTGTGTGTTTACGTCTGGCTTCATTTGTGTAATATTTGACTTTTCTCTCACAGATATTAGGGCTCTTTTACATTGAGTGTGTGTGTTTTGAGCATGCTAATTTAATGTGTGTGTTTGTGTTTTCCATTTCGAATCCCTCTGGAAATATTTGCATGTCTGTGAGAGGCTGTAAAGTTGCAGACAGAACGGCTCTTATACACCAACTCAAACACACACACACACACACACACACACTTGTTGTCTCCCTCTACAATTCACGCTCACATACACACGCTGCTTTTCGGACACACTCAGAAATGATTTTCACATAATTTCTCTTATTTACATCTTGTTTGCGTCCTTTATCCCCCTCTCTCTATCGCTTTCATAACACACACACATGCACACATGCTCTCTGCGAGGTTAGCCGGGCTGAAGAGAGGGTCTGTGTTAGACATTCCGGGAATAGAGCGTCCATGTTTTCCCTGCTTTCCCGGGAACCAGCCTGCAACCAACTCACCATCAGAACATCGTCCTGTTTACCGTGCCGTGTGTGTTTGTGTGTGCTCGATGCAGGGATATAAGGCGAATGCTGAATTATTTACTGTGAGATTAGCACGCGCACATTACATAATCTCATAGTTTTTGTTTGATATAATCTTATGCGGCTTTAAAATACCTGGAAAGATCAGAGACTTGTAAAATTGTGATTTGAAACACTTTTTCATATGCAATTGTTGTGTTCACCCACAATGCACTGTTTTATTTTGCAGGTTGGAGGGATGTGGACGGGCTTCCCCCCCGCCAGCAGGGTCTGAAAGAGGCGTTAGAGCAGCTCCTGGGGCAAATTAAAGGGGCACACCGTCACTGCACATGCCACGGTAAATACTCACTTCGGATCTGAATGAAAAACCTCCTCATTCACACCGAGCCGCAGTGACCGTGACCACAAACATTTAAGCGCTTTAAAACAAATGCAAAGTTAATATTTCAGAGTGGTATCGTGGGCTGAGCTCGCGTGCTCATGTCTCCTGGGTGCGACTCCGGGGGTCTTGTTTGTTGTTTTTAGTGCATCAGGGCTGAGGGTTTATTTTACTGTGAGTTAAGAGGGATAAATTTGACTTGACTGTAGGGCTAAAACACACTCACGCGTGTGATCACATGCTCCATAAGGAAATCACTGCTTGCTCGCTCCTGTCTGAACACTGATCATTAAACTCTAATTAAGCTATGAAAGGGCCTTTAGAGACACAGTCCTCCCCATCGGTGATATATGTGGCTATTTTTTTGGTCTGAGCAAAGCAGACACTTTACTTCCATTCATACACAGCATAAAGATGTGCACCAATTTTAAATCTCTTAAAAAGACTGGAAGATTATTATCTCCATAAACTCCTTTTAGATGCTACACTAACAAAAAATATACATAACCTATATGTTTCAATCACTAATTGTTTTTCACCTCAGTGTTTTATATACACTTCATATTCGTTTAGTGAGTCTAATCTGCAATCTTCTGAATCTGAAGTTGAAAAGCAATAACTTGCTCTTTGTGTGTTTAGAACAATGCAAACCCCCGTTGAACACCAGGAAACACTCTGTGTCTAAAAGTCTGAGGCATCTCTTCCAGCCCACCAGCAAATTTGTTAAAAATCTGAAAAGGTGAGAGAAAACAACATCAGGAAATGGATGTTGTGTAATTAAACTCTCTCAACACACCATGACGCCTCTCTCTTCCTCTCTGTAGAGGTCTTTATCTGGCCTGTATATTTTATAAAGATGAAAATGTTCTGGTGACTTCAGAGGATCAGCTGCCCGTCGTTGAGGTGGACGACTCGTACAGCTGTCACGCACAGGATTTACTGTGGTTCACAAAGGTAACAAAGTGTATCGATGGTGATACACAAAACCAGATTATTTTGTTGAAATTTCTTGAAATAATCTAAGTATTTGTAAAGGTACTGGTTTGTTGAGGTGACTTGCTTGTAGTTTAGTTAAAGGGATAGTTCACCCAAAAATGAAAATTCTGTCAGTAATTACTCACCCTCATGTTGGACTTCAGAAGATGAAGGAAAGTCTTACGGGGTTGGAACGACATGAGGGAGAGTAATTACTGACAGAATTTTCATTTTTGGGTGAACTATCCCTTTAATATTTTGTTTTTTTAATTGTATACATGGGATTACAATTTCTTGTTTCATGATCTTGCATATATAAAAAAAACAAAAAGCAATCCAAAATGATATATGGCAATGTAAAATACACTTTTTAAAAAATATATATATTAAGCTTACTTTGCATTGTTAAAGATAAGGAGGTTAACGTTAAAATCCGATTTAATTTAAATTAGTTTATTTAACCAAAACTGATTCACTAAAACAAATTCAACCTGAAACACTCATACACATGCACAGCAATATACTGTATCAGCATTTGAGTATTAAACATTGATTCCATGGTGATGCATGTTGACAGGTGTCACATCTCTGGGAGGAGCTCACCTGGATGCAGCAGTGCATCAGTCCTGCTCACGCCTCCAGTTCCTGTACGCTCCAGACGCGCCTCAAAATGATTCAGGCTGCTGCACAACTGCAGGTGAACAAACTAAACGCACCTTGAACAACGGTTTCAACTTTATAGTCACTAGTAGTGATGCACTGAAATGATACAGAAACTGAAATTTTATTTTATTTATATAAAATTTTCATTTAGCCAATAACTGAAACTGAAACCGAGAATAAACGTATATATTAATGAAGTAATAATAAAAAGTAATAACAAAGTATATTTTCTAGCTGACTATTAACATTGATTGACTTGCCTGAGGTAAATGTAAACTTACTTGACATATTGTTTACAAGCTGTTTTAGTGACGTCTTTCCGGAGTTGAAACACTGATAAAATGATTACATGAGACATGTTACATTTCATCCTCGGATGATCTTTCATGTTTATTTTGTGCTATAACTAGAAGTAAAGAAGAAGAGATGATCAGTTGACATGCTCTCCGTGGTGCAGCGATCATTAAAGAGCATCAAAACGACATTTATTGATTCAATTTGTGATGAAATAGACAGAATTTGAAAGCTGATCCATATCAAAAGCACAAAGCTTATTGGATGTGATTGAATGTTTAGTGAAGTTTTTTCTTGCATCAACTAAAAACAGCTTAGTCAAAGATTCTGGCTCTCCAAAACCAAATTTCTTTATTGCATTTTCTGCCAAATATTTTTGTTTGCCAAAATGTCAGTGCACTAGGAATGTAAAAATGCATCCAAAAAATCAAGTTGACCCAAATTGTGACCAGATTTAATATTGTTTTGGCTCATTTAGGAAAGAATTGCAATCAAATCTTTGTTAGGGTTGAGAAATATTTACACTCGTAACATATCTTGAGGTGACGTTTTCCTTTTTTGGTTTGTTTGTTGTGCAGGCTCTCCTTGGCACAGTGGATCTGGGACAGGTGTATTTTGAGCCCATCAAGGACAAGCACGGTAACGTGGTTTTGGTGCTGATGAAGGACGTGAGCGCATGTGCGTCGCTGGAAGGCTTGCGCTGGATTCCCGTCAGTAAATTCCAGCTGCAGCGCAGGTCGTCCTCTTCTTCTTCTTCAGACGAGCCCAGCGCACTGGAAACACTCCTCACAACGCTGCACGTGAGTGCTTTACACACCGAAACACTGGTGTCCATCGCTAATGTGTTGTGCTGTCACATACTTCTAGCACCATGACAAATGGAAGTATGGAAAAAATGTAGTGATCAAAGCTCTGTTGTATTTTTAGAATAATGAGAAACATAAATTCAGTCTAAACATTTGACTGCAAGGCAAGACACATCATGCCAGGTTTGATGTCAAACGTCACTGGCTTTCTCGTGTCTCGACATTGACGTCAAGCCTGGCGCGGCTCATTTCGATGCGCCGTATTCAATTTCAGAAAGCACTATGATTTTGGAACAACATTGCAGAGAAAATTACACCATTTTTTTATGTTTGGGTGAACAAATGCTTTAACTCGACAGGTTACAATCTCTGATATATATAAGCCCGGAGTATGAAAATCAGTGGGGAAAAAACAGCAGCTAGCTACTGTATTCCTCTCTTTTTGTCTTATTACTCGAGTGCTGTGAATTGTGGGAGTATAACAGTAGCATTGTTCATTTGATGATTTAGTCTGAACGCTGTAAACACGTCACCCACCGCTGATCGTGTGTTTGAAACGGCTCTGGCCGTGATGTTTTGTCTGAGCGGCTCAGATTTTCCCTGTGGTTTAGCTGTGTGTGTGTGTGTGTGTGTGTGTGTGTGTGTGTGTGTGTGTGTGTGTGTGTGTGTGTGTGTGTGTGTGTGTGTGTGTGTGTGTGTGTGTGTGTGTGTGTGTGTGTGTGTGTGTGTGTGTGTGTGTGTGTGTGTGTGTGGTGAAAGTGGTTCCACAGCTCAACAACCACATGGCTCCAGAGTCAGTCTCTCAGTCAAATCGTTTAGAAATGATAAACGTGGGTCAATTTCAGGCTATTGCAGGAAGTTCTTCATGCCTGTGTGTGTGTGTGTGGGTGTCCTGTTAAACACTACGTTGTGGGGACTTTGTTGTCCTCACAAAGGTGGTAATACCAGTCATTTTTGACCTTGTGGGGACATTTTTTTTAATCCCCAATATCTTATAAATCATGTTCTCATAAACATGTCATGTTTATTTCATATGATTTTCGGATGAATTTTGAACTGGACATGTTCTTAAAAAGTTTCACTTTTTATAATGAGCCCTTTGTGTGCAGGAGAAACTGGCCTATCACCGGCGCAGCAAGAAGTGTCTGTCTCCGGGCCTGTATCTGGGTTACCTGAAGCTGTACACCTCAGTGGACCAGATCAGGGTGCTCGTTTCACACAAACACCCAAACGTGCTGTGCCACGTCAAAGTACGGGACAACGGCCACGTCTCCAGGTATGACGCATTTATGGCTGTGTTATGCCTGAGTTTGTCTATATATATATATATATATATATATATATATATATATGTATATATATATATATATAATATATATATATTATGTATATGTATGTATGTGTAATAATTCTTTTTGTTTTGTAGGGAAGAATGGCAGTGGCTTCAATCACTGAGTTCGCTCGAGGACAGTGCGCAGGTGTGTGCCGACCCTCAGAGCGCGCCGCATCGCCTCCTACTGGACTTACGAACCGCTGCTAAAGATCTACTCGGCTACATCAACATTCCCAATCACCAGGTTTGTGCATTCACAACTTACCCACACATTGACACATGTTATTTGTTTCATTGCAGTTGCACAAGCAAATTAGTGCCCCTTATTAGTGGGACCTTAGTAAATCAGGGCCATGCCGTATCAAATACACACATTTACACACATGAAACTGATCAAACACATGCCGCAAGCCTGTTTTGCATGTATTGTGTGTATAAATGGAAAAGCTATGGAAATTTCTACACTGAAAAAAATTTGGTGTAGGATTTACTTTGAAACAATTTTCATACAGAAAATTGCTAGTAAATTTCACAAATAATTACAAAGAAATGACAAGTAACATTGATTTAAATGTTACATTTCTAAGTAGAAAACAATTAGTCATTGAAAAATCTAATGATGTCTGATTCGGGAGCAATTTTTTATTGCCGGTTTGCTTTAGTGAATCATTTGAACCAGTTCATTTAGTTTACGGAATCAATCTGAATTTGTGTTCTTTTGTGTGTGAATTTGTGTTATTTTAGAATCCCAAACCAGTCTCTTATTTCTCAAATAATTTGTGCATGCACATTTATTGTTTTGATAAGTAGCCATAATAAGCATTAAGCAGGATAATGTACATAATGGTGTGTCATAATGTTCCACAAATAGTGCTGAATAAAAGTATGTATAAAAAAAAACGAAACTATGAAAACCATGTAACAAACCTATACAGCAAAAAAAGTTTGATAATAGAAATACTACTATTTTTCTTCCTCTTCATACATCAGGCACAGGATTTCCGTGTGTATGTGAAGGAGGTGGTTGAGTTGGGGGAGGGCGTGTCTTTCCTGTTGCTCCTCCCACCGTGTGAGGAGGTGTGTTCACCGCCCGGACAGAACCATCTCTGCTCGCTGCGCTCGGGGTTCTTCACCCTCCCGCTGCAGATCTTTGAGTTAGGTGAGAGGACACAGTGTAAACTCATTCACCCACATGTATCTTCTATCCCTGTCACCTCATGTGCACTCATTCTCTCTCTGTGTAGTCCATTTCGAGGCCTACTGCCCTAGTTTCATCGGCTTGTATTGCCGCGTGTCGGCTCTGCTGGGTCTGGAGTCGCTGATGTCCCAGCAGACTTTGCGGGAGGCGTTCTCTGAGTCCGAGCTGTTCGCTGCCAAGCAGAAACATCAGCAGGTTGAGGAGTATTTGCAGGTATTTCTGTCCTCTGTGCAATTCAACACTGGCAGCCTGCGCTTCAGTTCAGCTTTCATAGGTGTAACTGATGACAGTAAACCCGCAATAAAAATCAGAACAAACTGTTCAACTGGGGGAATTTACAGTATCATTTTTAATAGATGCAAGAGGCCCAAGAGCAGAGATAAAAATCAGCCGGTGTAATCTGAGTCTACAGCCTGAGCTGTCTACTTAATTCTTTTGACATTTAAGACAGTCTGGTTTGACAGTCTTCCACTAAATTACATTGATTTAATGCAAAAAATTGTTCAGTTAAAATATGTAAAATATGAAACAAGATCAATTTACTTGGAAACAACACTTCATGAGATATTAACGTTGTATATTACTATTATATAGTTCATTTAATATTTTATCCACTTGTTTTTTTTTTTAACTTTTTTTTACTTGCTTGAAATAAGTGTGTGTGTGGGGGGGGGATCCAAAAAAGCAAGCCTTTATCTTGTGATGAGGATTTATTGGAAAAAGCTATATACTATAAATGATTAATATTATGATTAGAAAATGATTTTCAAAAATGGAATGTAGTGTAAAAACACACTTCATAAACCATAATAAATGAATATATAAATATAATAATATATAAAATAATATACAGTGTGATATAATGTATACAGTCGATAACCCTCATGGGTTAATTTACAAATTTAAATGTAGTGGTTTATCAACTCACAAATACCACCAAGTTACCCAGAAAGTACATGTATGTGATTTCAAATGCAGCAGTTGTATTGTTTCCTGTGTGTAGTCACAAGACACATGGTGAGGATCATGACAACGCCAAAAACAGCTCTCATGTGGCATTTTATTTACACAAATCAAAATATTAAAACTTAAATCCACCTAAAATTTGAACAGCAATCCTCTGCTATTCCTTATACACAATGTTCAGATCAGAATATCACCCATGTTTCTGTGTTCACTTTCAGCATATGGAGGACCTGTGGCGTGATGCCCGGTGGATGGTGATCCTCCAGTCCGCACGATATAAGCATCAGAGCTCTGGAGTGAGTCTGAGCTGGATTATTGACTTCTCCAAAGAGAGTATCCCGGAGAAACCAGCTTCCACTTCCTCTCAGGTGGACTACCTGCCCTCACCGACACCTTCACCACAGACCACACGCAAACACAACGGTGAGAGCGTTCACCTGTCTGTTCTGATCAACCTCTTCATCGTATAATCAAATAGAGTACATATCACCGAATAACTGGACTGTTGCAGGCTTCAATAACCAGGTCATTAAACACAGAAGAGTATTTGGTGTAGCTGCCGTATCAATTTGGTTTAAATAAAAGTTTGGAATATTTTCAATGTTTTTGGATCAATCTAGGATTACGTACATCAGGGATTCCCAAACTTAGTTTGTCAGCCAAACATCTTTGATGTAAAAAAAAATCTTGAAGTCTCCTTGAAAATGTAGTTGATTTCTTCAACGATGCATCATACTATAGTAGTTAAGCAGCGAGTTACGTCGTTGTACGGGAAACGCCCCCCTGTTTAATTCCTGTCTTTATGAAGCCCCTCCTTCTGAAAAACACAATGTGCTCTGATTGGTCGGCTGTAACAGTGTGTTGTGATTGGTCAAGCGACACCTTGCATGTTTAAGAAATGTTCCGCCCCTAAACCACACTACTAACTCCACCAGTCCCTCTTTCTGTTTGTTTTTTCCAAGATTCCCATGGTCTGTCTGATGAGGACAACTCATCCGAGGTGTTCCTCACTACTGATAGCGAGTACAGCTCCAGTGTGACCCAGAGCACCAGAGAACTGGACCTGCTTCCACCGTCTCCTACCAGCTTCAGATCTGTAGCGTCTCACCCTTCTTCCTCCTCGCAGTCATCGCCTTGCTCCTCTCAGCCGGACGTGCTGCAGACCGGGGAGGAATGAGCCGACGGGAACTGAACGTGTTCGATAGCGACTTCATTCTCCCCAGCCGCCAGATCGAGCTGCTACGGGTCACGGAGAAGAGAACGGCGCTGTGTGTCCGCACCAGCAGTCTGGAATACCCGCCTCCTGTCTCGATGCCAACCACACCCACCAGCTCCTCCAATCACAAGGGCTGGACACGGCCTTCCTCCTTCGATCTCTGCTTCTCCGCCCCTGAGCCCCGCCCTGCGCCGGTGCGCACCCTATCAGAGGACAGTGGCGTCCAGCGACTCTGCGCCCCCCCCAGCGGTTCCCCTCACAGGCCGTGTCACACCACATTGAGAGTTTACCCACAATACCGGACCGGATTACCCAAGGAAACCAGTGTCAAAGTGAGTGTTTGTGAGCTGATACAAAAATCATTATTAGCTTTGTTTCCTTTCACCTATTTTTATGCTATTTTGGGATATTGCATAAAAAAACTATGGGTGGAAATGCTGAGATGCGCATAAATAAATAAAAATTTGCATACAAAACGTATGCACTCAATCGAGGTAGATTTTATGCGATAAGAAGAAACTACAATGGAAATGCATGTACCGAATAAATCCCTCTATGCACAAATCAAAAATCATGTGTCAAGTGACAACTGCCTCAACAGTTGATGTGATTGGATAACAGGACTAACCAGAGGACCAATCACATCACAGCATCTCAAATGTTGGTTTGGTCGTTCTGAAACGTCTGAGTCAAAGTCTGTCATCAGAATGATTTGGTTTAATTCCCTCTCAGAAGCGTCTCGCATGATTGTGTTCCTAAACACCACATCCGAACGCAAGAGATCACGACAGCGTTTACTGCATTTTGACACGCAAGTCATTTATGATGGAGGAAAAAAAGCCACAGTGGCTACTTCAAAAAATTCCATGTTTATTACAGATATTTAATTTA
Source organism: Chrosomus eos (assembly GCA_036326025.1). NCBI lineage: Eukaryota > Metazoa > Chordata > Actinopteri > Cypriniformes > Leuciscidae > Chrosomus > Chrosomus eos. The sequence goes on from CM070840.1 coordinate 5,085,866, forward strand.
ATGTACAATTTATTTCCTAGTTTACAGTTTAGACATATTTCTCTAAACTAATTTCAGTACTGTCAAAATAATTAATCCAAACATCAAAACAAATCTGGAATGTGCCATTCATCTCCACAAAATGTATTTTTTTTAATATTGTAATTTAAATTACGTTTATTACATGTATTTAAAAGATTTTAAGAAAATAGTTCATTTAATTTATTTAAATTTCAATATATTAATTGAATTGTACTAGTTATATTGACTAAATTTGAGCTTTCTGGGAAATTATAGTAATTATCTCTAATTATTATTTATAAATTATTGTATATAAATATGAATATAAATATATACAATTTACTTAATAATTAAACATTACTACAAAATAATTAAACGCATATTCTATTCATTAATTTATATAGGTGTCATTTCAACTCTTAAAAAAAATTATCCTAGAAGTCATGTGAATTTTTGGGACTGTTATTCCATTTGAATTCTTAAATTCATATATATATTGGAATATATATATTTGGGATATATATAAATATAATATATAATTTTATATATATATATTATATATAATTTATTATATTATTAATTCTATTAATATAGTTCTGCATCCTGTTTGCTGCCTCTTTTAGAATTCAGGAGTTGAGTTATTATCATAGTGCATTTGAGCTAGACACCTAACCATAGGTTGCTACGGCTTACTGAATAGACTTGGTCTGCTGACTTCATATGTTTGTGTTTGTCTGCTTTTGTAGTTGCGCGTGACTCCAGAGACGTCGGCGAAAGAGATGGTTGGTCTGGTGGTGCAGGAGATCAACGCTGTGTGCCATCACCTGCAGAAAGCAGCGCAGCAGTGTGTGTGTGCGGTGGATCAGTGCAGCTACCCGTCCTGCGAGTCTGAGGTGTGTGTGTACGGCAGCGAGCAGCTGGAGCACTTTGGGCTGGTTCTGCTGGTGGAGGGGAGAGAGAAATGGCTTCAGGACGACTTTTGCCCACTCACGCTACAAAACCCATGGACACGCGGGAAACTCTGCGTCCGTTTCAAAGAGTATTCGCCGCTCGCACTGCAGTACAGCAGAGCCACGACTGTTTGAGCCCTCAAACATGTAAATACACACACTCACACACTGACTTAAGTGCATAGACTACTGAATACTTGCTCGTACTTCATGAGGTCTTAGGGTTCATGTTTACCTGAGTGGGTTGACCAGGACTGATCCGCTCACCTTTCCTCATCAGGTGACGTAAGGAGCTCCATGTCACCCGCACTACAATAAGAGCATGCTAACCTTATGGGGAAATCTACGTCAAGTGCTTATCAATCACCAGTAGGAGTTAAAGTCAATATGAAGTCAAAAATTACTTTCTTAATGTATGTTCCTGATTTTGAATAATTCATCAGCGCACATTATTTTCTAAAGGTTTTCATAATCCATACATGCACATATATATATGTTCAAAATACTGTTATACTGTTCAAAAGTATATTGATTGGTTTATTCACTAAGTTAATACATTTATTCAGCAAGGGCACATTAAATTGGTCTAAATTACAATAAACACATTTATAATTATATTTATTTTAAATAAATGCTGTTTTCAGCAAATCATCATATTAAACTGATTTCTGAAGATCATGTGACTCTGAAGACTGGAGTAATGATGCTGAAAATTCAGCTTTGATCACATTATGTACATAACACATTCACATAGAAAACAGCTGTTTTAAACTGTAATAATATTTCTAATTTCTGATCAAATAAATGCAGCCTTTTTATTTCAAAACCATTTAAAAATCTTAATTATTCCAAACTTTTGAACTATATATATTTTTTATATATATATAATGTTATTCAAATATCACTAGGAAATACATCACATTACTGAGGTAAAATACCATTTTAATAGTTCATATTGACTTTAACTGGTAACATCAGCATTATGACATGTAACAGTGCAGTTGCATTATTTGCTCATGTTCTCAGTGTTGTGCCACTTTAACTGATTTCTTGTTTCAGAAGTTCAGCCTTGACAGAAGCTCTTCCATAAGTGTTCAGAAGTGAAATGTTTACAGCTTGCTCGTGGTGGTTTGAAACCACCAAACAAACATTACGTCATGATTTTTTCCGTCAATGCATTCTTCCTCAGGATACCGTTATACCCTTCCACCAAATTGTACACATACAGGACTTATCCAAACTGTGAATACTCCATTGGGATTGTCCAATGAGCAAAATACACTGAACATTTCTAGAACAAATGCACTTGAGAATGAGTCTACACTGAATCGACCGCCAGAACGGAAGCTTTACCCAAATGAAGAGCGACGTTAAACCTCGTTTTGATCGTTTGTGAACAGACACATTGGACTGAATGAACAATACAGCGTTTAAAAGCGAGATGGACCGTAGCCGTAGTTTTACAGACTCTTCCTGTTTCTAATGTTCATTTGTGTTGCTTTGAGTAGCGAAAGGAGCGTTTACTTCTATTGATCGGCCGTGTTGTTGTGCGGTGAGTTTATTATCGATATTGTGTTTACTGTCTCTGTTTCACGACTGACGGACACACACAAGTGCGATGTAAAAGTTTTGGTGCAATAATATTTTACACTGTAGCTCTGAAGTGGGTTTCTCTTCCAGATGAAAGTTGATTTATGGGATCATGTACAAATACAAACTCAAGCTGATACACAAGCGCTGTTTCAGATGATGTGTGTTTTGGCATGAGACTTAAGTGTGTGTGTGTGTGTGTGTGTGTGTGTGTGTGTGTGTGTGTGCTTGTTTTTGTGATATATGAGGACACAAATATGTATAATGACATGGGTATTACACTGGTATTACAACTTACACGTGAAATATGAGGACATTGCATGCGTCCTCATATTTCAAACAGCTTAAAAAACATAAAAAACAATGTTTTTTTAAATGTTATAATCCAGCATGTCTCCTGTAAGGGGTAGGTTTAGGGACAGGGGCAGTGTAGGGGGATAGAATATATAGTTTGTCCAGTATAAAAACCATTACGCCTATGGAATGTCCTCATAAGTCACAAAAACAAACGTGTGTGTGTGTGTGTGTGTGTGTGTGTGTGTGTGTGTGTGTTGTGTGTGTGTGCGTGCTCCTAGCATGAGCTCATAGTCTTATGGCTGTCCATTTGATGAAAGCATAGTTTTGAGCAGCTGCAGCGTGTGTGTGTGTGTGTGTGTGTGTGTGTTGCAGCGTGTGTGTTTGTAGTTTACTACGTGAATTAATATGAGCATTTAATTTACAGCTCCAGCTATTGTCTGATTCCCAGTCTCTTCTCCACACTGAAATGCTCCACATGTCTCATAATAGAGTTCAACAACAGTCGGGTAACGGAAAAATCACATCAACATTCTTTGTAAAGAAATATATGTTTAACAATTTAACTTTTTTAAACTTTTTAATAATTAAAAAAAAACTTGATGCTTAAAATTCAGCTTTGATCACAGGAATAAATTACATTTTGCAATATATTACAGTAGAAAACAGTTATTTTATAATATTTCACAATATTTTAGTATTTTTTATCAAATAAATGCAGTCTTGGTCACTAGAAGAGACTTCTTTTAAATACATAAAAATCCCAAACTTTTGAGCAGTGATGCTCAACACTATTGGTCAGCATTTCAACCCAAACATCTTTTAGTGCAGTTTATGTCATTTATTACAATGATTGACTTTTGACTTGAGATGTGGTGTCTAATGCCGTTCAGACGTTTAAGTGACTCAAGTGTATAAATATGTTTCGAGGCCACCGTATTCTCTTCCCCGTCGTCTTCAGTGAAATAATAGCCGCTCTCTGATTGACTGAGTGTCTCACTTCTACTAAGTAAAGTGTGGGAAACACTCGACAAACATACGCACACACTCTCCCCTCACACAAACAAACACGGACAACACAAACTGGCAGACCACACACACACTGCTATACAAGCGCTCCCTCACACACACATTAAAGTGCAGTGGAGCGTGTGGAAGACCACACACACGCTGCACCTTTAAGGCCGTCGCTGTGACGGTTATCGACAGTAACCTTAGAATTGTAGCAGGGTTCTCACACCTCCTAATTATACCGTGTGGACTCCGGGAAGACCTGCGCTAAATTTAGCCCTCGGCGGATCTGCAAATACTGTTAGCAAAACATTCCCAAAAGACCCTGAATGGATGTGATTCACAGCTCGCCTGCGTCCCACTGGGCTCTGCTGCAGAAGCTGCGAGCGGTTTTACGCTGGTTTACGGTCTGAAGGCACGCTAATGATCATTGGGTTATTCCTCAAAGCTTA
>CM070840.1:5092662-5100162 GCA_036326025.1 Chrosomus eos
ATATTATAGATGATTAATTTACTACTTTAAGTGTTATAGTTTATCTTATTATATTCTATTGTATTATATATTATATTGAATGTATTAAATATATTATTTCAGTTAACTTTTATTTTATTTCAAGTAAGATAAATGTTAAGGTTTTAGTTTAGGTTAAGTACAATTACCCTGTGTTGGTGAGGTTGTTCACATGACCTTTAAATGTGGCCCGAATCAGCCTATCCTAACCGGGCGTCCCGGGACAAGATTCTGGTGAGGAGTAGTGTGTGTGTGTGTGTGTGTGTGTGTGTGTGTGTTGTGTGTGTGTGTGTGTGGTGTGTGTTTGTGTGTGTGTGTGTGTGTGTGTGTTGAAGGTGTAAATGTCATGTGATGTGGCGGAATCACAGTCAGAACGTGTTTGATGTTGAAAACCGAAGTGTCAACAACTGAAATACACTGTTTTCAAACAGGTTTCCTGAACATCTGCCATTGGTTGGCAAACATATAGTCCCGCCCCCAAACTCTCCCCATTGGTTGAGTCCGTGTCCGGATGCTCAGACAGACAGAGCAGTGTTTATACTCATACCATATGATCACTATTATCTTAGATTATCAAGTCAATACATTTTCTGATGCGTTGTCATTTTTTAATTATATATATATATTATCCAAATGTGTCATCCCATACTATTTTAAGATTAGCTTAAAACTGGTATATAAAATATATAATAATTCATCTTATATTATACTCTTTATTTACTTAGTGTGATATGTAGAGGTCTCACTCCATATACTTGGTCTGGCCATCTCTTCATGTTAAGGGTAAATCAAGTGTGCCGTTCATTTGTTCATTCATTCATATATTTATCTATTTATACATGTATTTTTAAATGTTCTCAGATTCACATGTGAGGGATAAATCAGATATGGCCACAAACAGCTGCGGTGTGAATGCAGGGTTTGTAACATCAGTTTTAGATTGTCTCTTGTCGTTGGCAGTCGTTACGCTGCAGAAGTGTGTGTGTGTGTGTGTGTGTGTGTGTGTTACACTGTTGCTCATTCATAAGTTGCTAGGGTGTTCTGCATGTGTGTGAGATGGTTTTTAAGTACTTTAAGTTTAAAGGCCATTGCACACTGAGTCCGAAATTCGCATCCGAAATTTTCGCACGTTAAAAAAAAAAATCGACCTCACGTTATGTCAATCACGCTTGCACACTGCCTCCGAAACTTTCGTCCGTCATAAAAAAATTCGGATCAAGTTCGATTTTCTGCGTTTTTCGCATCCACAGCCAGCATTTTGAGAGGTCTTTTGACTATTCAGACCCACCGTACAAGCGAACGACACAATCCAGAATGGCATCTGACAAGTTGACACACTTCGTCTCGCAGCACAAAGTAGCCTACTGTATGATAAACAAACCATGATACAGCTGTTCTGTATGCCCAGCGTTTCTGCCGGTCGTGTGTGTGTGTGTGTGTGTGTGTGTGTGGTGTGTGTGTGTGTGTGTTGTGGTGGTGTCTTTTTTGGTGGTCTTCTTTTTAATATATGGCTCCAGTATTGCTAGCAAAGCATCAAACTGTTCCATTGACATTCTGAGGTAAATTTTGAATCGCTCGGGATAATTGCGCAACTCCTTGACGAGCTGAAACTCTCCTTCCTCTCGGCACATTTGGATGGACCCTCTTTTTCTTCTTTTTCTCTTTTAAAGAAAAGAGAGAGGGCAACAAAATCATTCTCACTGCTTGACGAATCCATTTTGTATTTTTTTTGCGTTTTTTTCCCGCAAAGGTTTAATAAATACGCATCGGACTCAGTGTGCAAGGTTTCTGTGCGTGACGAAATTATAGGCTGACGAGCACGAAAAAACGCATACGAAAATTTCGGACTTCAGTGTGCAATGGCCTTCAGTGTGCAATGGCCTTAACACTGCTCTTTTTCACTAAACAAAAAAGTTTGACAAAAATGTTTCTGTCCATAAAGCTTGCAGAAGTTTAATATTTAAAGGGATACTCCACTTTATTTGGAAATAGGCTCATTTTACAACTCCCCCAGAGTTAAACAGTTGGGTTTTACCGTTTTCGAATCCATTCAGCCGATTTTCTGATATTTAGACGAATATCAGTAACCAGACAGTTTTTGGTCCCATCGACTTCCAAGTGATATTAGGGACCTGACACACACACACTGATTGTTTGGGAAATATCAGTACAGCTGCTGTGAAAACACTGTAGTAGGTTCATTTATTAATAATCAAAAGAAGAATAAATTATTTTTCTGCCAAGTAATAGATTTCACAAGGTCAACTGTAGATCACCAAGGCTTTTAGCAACTCTGCACATTGATTCTGAATTGAATATTTGTATAGTCACAGCATGGTGTGTGTGTGTGTGTGTGTGTGTGTGTGTGCGTGTGTGTGTGTGCGTGTGTGTGTGTGTGTGTGTGTGTGTGTGTGTGTGGTGTGTGTGTGTGTGTGTGTGTGTGTGTGTGTGTGTGTGTGTGTGTGTGTGTGTGTGTGTGTGTGTGTGTGGACAGGTACAGTATTAAAAGTATCCAATCAGGTCAGCCGTTTTATTGTGGAGATTCTGTTCTATTAAGGGTGTGAAAGAGCCTATCAAAAAAAGGTTTTACTCGACTGTTTTCTGTCGTGTGTGTGTGTGTGTGTGTGTAGTCTGGCCGTGGTCGCTGTTGAGTGTTAGCATTCACACTCGCGCTGCAAAAGCTAAAAACAAATGCCAGCAGCATCTAATCCACTGGAGCCAGACTGTGTGTGTGTGTTCATTATTTCTGTTAATATAACACTAATAATCATTCATAAGCCGGTGGGTGTGTCCTGGATGAAACACAACAGCTGGAGTGGACGTGCGTACAGAGTGATGTCAGAGGGGCCGTCTGACCGTTTGATGCGAGCGTGTGTGTGTGTGTGTGTGTGTGTGTGTGTGTGTGTGTGTGTGTGTGTGTGTGTGTGTGGCATTACGTTGAGCAGTAGCAGTGAATCTGCAGTGAGAACGACCACCACATACTGTTAAATTAAGCGCACTTCAACCCTGACTTCAGAGAAACACACACACACACACACTGTGCCATTGTTTAGAAATATGATTGGATTGATGGATGGAGTGATGAACGAGAGTGAGATAAAAGGAGACTGTGCTTGTGTACATATCTATAGTAACGCATATCTAGACAAGCTTTCATTTACACACACACACACACACACACACACACACACACACACGCGCACACACTTACTCAGCTCTCAGAATGTCTATTAGAATTTTTTTAAAGAAATCTCTTTTACTGGATTGTCTGTCTGTATGTCTGTCTGTCTATATATCTGTCTGTCTGTCTGTATATCTGTATGTCTGTCTGTCTGTATATCTGTATATCTGTCTTTCTGTCTGTATATCTGTCTGTCTGTATATCTGTCTGTCTGTCTGTATATCTGTCTGTCGTCTGTCTGTCTGTCTGTATATCTGTCTGTCTGTCTGTCTGTATATCTGTATATCTGTCTTTCTGTCTGTCTTGTCTGTCTGTCTGTATATCTGTCTGTCTGTCTGTCTGTCTGTATATCTGTCTGTTGTCTGTCTGTATATCTGTCTGTCTGTCTGTATATCGTCGTCTGTATATCTGTCTGTCTGTCTGTCTGTTATACTGTCTGTCTGTATATTGTCTATCTGTCTGTCTGTCTGTCTGTCTGTCTGTAATTTCTGTCTGTCTGTCTGTCTGTCATTGGTATATCTGTCTGTCTGTATATCTGTCTTCTGTCTGTTATCTGTCTGTCTGTCTGTCTGTATATCTCTGTCTGATCTGTGTCTGTCTGTCTGTCTGTATGATCTGTCTGTCTGTATATTCTGTCTGTCTGTATATCTGTCTGTCTGTCTGTATATCTGTCTGTCTGTCTGTATATCTGTCTGTCTGTATATCTGTCTGTCTGTCTGTCTGTCTGTATATCTGTCTGTCTGTTATATCTGTCTGTCTGTATATCTGTCTTCTGTATCGTCTGTCTGTATATCTGTCTGTCTTCTGTATATCTGTATATCTGTCTGTCTGTATATCTGTCTGTCTGTTATCTGTCTGTCTGTCTGTCTGTATATCTGTTTTGTATATCTCTGTCTGTCTGTATATCTGTCTGTCTGTATATCTGTCTGTCTGTTATATCTGTTGTTCTGTCTTGTCTGTATATCTGTATATCTGTCTTCTGTCTGTCTTCTCTCTGTCTGATCTGTCTGTATATCTGTCTGTCTGTATATCTGTCTGTCTGTATATCTCTGTCTGTCTGTATCTGTATATGTCTGTCTGTCTGTCTGTATCTGTTATCTGTATATCTGTCTGTCTGTTTTGTCTGTCTGTCTGTATATCTGTCTGTCTGTCTGTATATCTGTTTGTCTGTCTGTTTCTGTCTGTCTGTATATCTGTTCTGTCTGTATATCTGTCTGTCTGTTATTGTCTGTCTTATTCTGTCTGTCTGTATATCTGTCTGTTCTGTCTGTCTGTCTGTATATCTGTTGTCTGTTGTCTGTTCTGTCTGTCTGTCTGTATATCGTTGTCTTGTATGTTTATTGTCTTTGTATTGTCTGTCTGTGAATATCTGTCTGTTTAGTCTGTCTGTCTGCTGTTGTAAACTGTCTGTTGTCTGTTTTGTTTATACAACTGTCTGTTTGTTCTGCGATATCTTAGTCATTCTGTATCTTCGTATATGTATTCGTGTCTGTCTGGCTGTATAGTCTGTCTGTCTGTCTGTCTGTCCTGTTGTTGTTTGTCTGTCAATTCAAATAGCTTTATGCATGGTGAAATAAATATTTACATTCCAAAGCATTTATAACACATACAATAAAAATCATTATTTAAAAAAAAACACTTTACATGAAAATAAACATAGCACAAAAAAAAAAGTAATCTCTAAAATTATATCATGTCTCTAGGCTTATAGTTGCTCTGTCCTGCCGGAGCTCTTTTCCATGACAGGACCACACACACACACACACACACACACTACACACACACACACACAACACACACACACACACACACACACACCACACACACACACAAAACACACACCACATCACTCACACACACTTGCAGTCAGGTTTGAGCTCGCTGGCTTTCTCCTAGCAGGAGTGAGAGTTTGTTCATATTTGATTTCTGATGGAAGTCTTTCTGCTGGGTTGTGAAAAGGGGATAGAAAGTGTCCCTTGTGTGTGTGTGTGTGTGTGTGTGTGTGTGTGTGTGTGTGTGTGTGTGTGTGTGTGTGTGTGTGTGTGTGTGTGTGTGTGTGTGTGTGTGTGTGTGTGTGTGTGTGTGTGTGTGTGTGTGTGTGTGTGTGTGTGTGTGAGTCTGTACATGCTCAGGACTTTCCTCAGTTTAGGGTCTCTCACTTTACTCAGGTTTCCTGCCAATTCATATTTTCTGTTTATGGCCAAATAGCATTCCAGTTTACTCTGTTTGGCTGTTGCGTCTGTCCAGTGTTTGAGGTATTTCTCTTTTTGTGTTTTAATAATTTAGTTTGGTCTGGCATGTTTTTATTGTCAGTTTGTGACGTCATCTCTAAGACCGAGTGTGTTCTTCTCTGGCTTCAGCTCCTGCTAGATCAGGGCTTTGTGATGGAGGCTCTGTTCATCGCTATGATTTAAGTGGCCATGGAATTGAATGCCTCTTTTTTGAATAGTTATCACAAGTGGGTATAATCCTAATTCTGCTCTACGGGCATTATTTGGGGTTTTGCGCTGAACTCTTCCTGCAGAGTCTCTATCGAGTGGAGAATTAGGAAACATCCTAATTAGGAAATTAGGATGGAAACTATCCATTAGGAAACATGGAATTAGCTTTCACTGTTATGCTGATGATACTCAGCTGTATATTTCTTTAAAACCTAACGAAACTTACCAATTCACAAAATTAACTGAAAAAAACAGAGATTCTAATTGTTGGACAAAAAACTTCCTCACCTAATAACCTAGAATACTGTCTAACACTTGATGGCTGCTCTGTTAAGTCTTCGTCGTCAGTCAGGAACCTGGGTGTGCTTTTTGATACCAATCTTTCATTTGAAAGTCACGTGTCTAGTATCTGTAAAACAGCATTTTTCCATCTTAAAAATATATCTAAATTACGTCATATGCTCTCACGGACAAATGCGGAACAATTAGTTCATGCGTTCCTGACCTCAAGGCTAGATTATTGTAATGCTCTACTGGGTGGTTGCCCTGCACGCTTAATAAACAAACTACAGCTAGTTCAAAACGCAGCCGCTAGAGTTCTTACCAGAACCAGGAAGTATGACCATATTAGCCCGGTTCTGTCAACACTGCATTGGCTGCCTATTAAACATCATATAAATTTTAAAATATTGCTGATTACTTACAAAGCACTAAATGGTTTAGCTCCCCAGTACTTGAGCGAGCTCTGAACGCATTATAGTCCTCACGTCTATTGCGATCTCAAAATTCTGGCCAGTTGATAATACCTAGAATATCTAAATCGACTGCTGGCGGTAGATCCTTTTCCTATTTAGCACCAAAACTGTGGAACAATCTTCCTAACACGGTCCGGGAAGCAGACACAGTCTGTCAGTTTAAAACTAGACTAAAAACACATCTCTATGACCTAGCATTCACATAATACATTATAGACTTCGATAATTTAAATGTTAGGTGCATAGATTAGGTCAGCCGGAACCGGGAACAATTCCCTTAAATCCTGATGTACTCGTTACATCATAAGAAGGATGGCATCTACGCTAATTTAGTGTCTTTGTTTATCCCGAGGTTTTCCTGCAGCCTGCCGGATCCAGGCCGTTTCTAGATTTGACGAAGGACCTTCGCCTGGACCCGATGACAACGCAGTGCTGAAGTGCCAACAAGCCTCTACCTATGGAGGATCCCTAATCCACTCTACAGATAAAGCGCTATGAAATTACGGTTTCGCGTCCCTACGCCGAATTGATCAAATAAAATTCTGCGTCAAAATTTATATGCAAGACAAGTAGTTTGTTTAGGCATGGTTTGTAGCGAATTACGAACAGCGCACACATATATTCAAACGCACATAACTATAGAATCAATTCTTAACGCGCATCTAAACGCCATCAGCGTTTATCACAGTTCAGTTTAAGTCTATTAGAGAACGTGCGTCTGCGGCCCTAATTTAATAACAAATATCATTTCGACGAAGGAATCATCAACTAACTTTATGAAAAACATTCAGACGCTAAACCAACTTCTCGTACCTTAATTATATTGTCCTGTAAGCGCTTTGAACATCACATGTAAGCGCTTATAAATAGATACTGACTGACTAGTGTTTGTATGAACTCTTGTCTTACCCAGACTTCACACACGTACGTACATGGCTCTATACAGTTTTGATATTGTAGCCAATGGGATTGGATGTAATTTGGGTATTTCTTATAGCATAAGCTCTCAGTGTTGTCTCTCAGTCTTACAGCTTTAAAATTCCGTGTTGCAATATTTATGCCAAGTAGTGTAGCCTGCGGTGTTCAGCATGTGTTCGTTAAAACT
>CM070840.1:5105162-5130162 GCA_036326025.1 Chrosomus eos
TTAAGAGCATTTGCTTTGCAACAAGTATTAGGACATTTAGCATTTACATTACTGTTAATCAGTCATCACTTGATTACACGTTGTATTACCTTGTTATGATATAGTGACCCATACAATGTGCTAAACATAATGTGCCACATGGAGAGACAGTGCAGCATATGACAGTAGCAACAGCTGAGAAGATTTGGGTCTGTGGTGACCAGGTCCACCTCATACAAACTTCCTTCTCCATTTCTCTCTCTTTACTACGACAACACACACACACACACACACACACACACACACACACACACACACACACACACACACACACACACACACACACACACACACACACACACACACACACACACACACACACACACACACACACACACACACACACACACACACACACACACACACACACACACATAAAAAGGCAAAGTTTTGATTTCTGGCTCCAGTGGTTGCCTCATTACACAACCCACGTAAAGTTGATAATTCCGCGAATAACTGCAATTGCAGATTTCGAACAGAGATGGTGAAAACTGTGGACTGCAGCTTTAAGATATAAAAATGATGATAACACTGGTTAGTTTTACAATCAACATTTGAATTTATTTGTGTTTTACCTTTGTAATTTAATTTTGATTTTACATTTAATTTCATACACATTCTTAAAAACAGTACAGAGAACACACATCTATAACTCATCACTCATCTATAACTTCCCACAATGGCTGGTATGCAAACACCTCAGTATTAGTCTGCCTTTTCTTACACGCCAGGTGCTCTGTAACTTTAACATTAATAGAATGTTGATATGATATCAATTAAATCATCTGGTAAGTCTGCTGAGTACATCACTGTAAAGTCTGCTGCCAACTAGGGATGAGATCATTGCCGGTGTAACGGTAAAAATTATGTTAATTATTACAGAGAAATTAATGTAATTCTTATATTGTTTCTTGTATGCTGGTGGCTATAATATTTAGTACTGGTAAATAATTTCCATAGTAAGTCAGATGCTTATTATTGTGGATTATTATTTGTTTATATTTTAGAACCACAACCAACTTCACATGTAACCTCAAATACAACTTCATAGTTGACTTCACGTTGGAGTTGTAAATAAATCTTCCTGGATCTCAGCCAGACATATCTGGTTCAAGTTCTTTCACAGTGTTTCAGACCGTTTTCAATAGTTTTTACAAGTATATTGCCTATATTTTTGTAATATATTAAGCACTGTTACACTTTTTGAAACTAGTTCAGCTTGTGTAGGCCTGTCACTGACAGGCTGTCAGTGCTTTCTGAACATATTGAACACACTTTTAAAAATACCGCAATAATACCGAACACTGTGATAATTTTGATCATTTTCATACTGTCCCATCTCTACTGCCAACATGTTACAGAGCTAGTCATGCTAAAAATGTCTGGAATATCACCCCACCTTTTGAAGAAGTAAGTCAGTTTCCTCTTCTTGGGTGGATATGCTCCACTCATTTCAATTTATCTCTGAAAGTTGGAGAATAAATGGTTGATTTAATTTTCATTAACCACAGAGCTTGGTAGCTAAAAGTAACTTAGGTCTAGCAAGTCTTATATTTCTGTAATTCACACAGATCAAATACAAATATGCTGACTGAATAGATTGCTAGTTTATTTTAAGTAGCCAGCTAACGTTAAATTAGCAGTTCTCTTGGCAGTTTGCTGATAATCCGGTATCTGAAGTAAAATGCTCAAAACATCTCCTGAGAAAAATCACATGGTCAACCTAGTCCTGGTTATTTAATTTTGATTTAGTCTTATTTTCCTTACCTTGTCATTCAAGGCCAGGGCACTTTTTTGACATTTCTGGAACATCCACATCCCGCGCAACCACGGTCTCCCAGGAACATTCATTATTGCTGCGTACATTTATCCGTGTCAGATGCGCATGCGCGAGCGGTGCGCGATCATGGTCGACTGACAACGAGATTAAGCAGCTGAACAAAATTACGGCCGTGTTCCGATTGTTCTCATCTCAGCTCCGCCGAGACAAAATAGACATGCCATTTCAAAAATCTTTCATTTATTGTCAGAAATATGTTTTCAAAAGCATCACTTTCATCAAATTGTATGTGACATAATTTCTAGTAGGCAACTGACTACAAACGAGCAGGCTTATGTGCCGGGGCTGAGCCCCGGAGAGCCCCGGCCCAATTTAACCACTGAGTGTGACAGAGGGACAGATAGCAGATAAATCTAAAGGACTCGGTAGGATTGTGTTCCTGAGTGTGTTTCGGTTCTGCTGACAGAACTCCACTAACCAGACACAACACCACAGTTTTTAGTAACTAGTCATTTGTCTGTCCATGGCGAAAGTGAGAATAGTTTTTCAACGGTGTTGGTTCTGGAAGTGTTTTTCTGTTCAATTGCGCCATAGAAATAGGCTTCATGTATGAAGCTCAAGTTGGGAAGGCTCTTGAACTGATCCCATAAAGCATGTAAAACTACTGATAGTCATTGATTGTAAGTATAAAAACAATATACACTGCCGGCTGTTTGGATTTAAATGCTTAAGACTCTATGATTGGATCATTATTGCGGTAATTATTATGTTTCTAACATGTTATATGTTTGGCAACAGTTCTTCTAACTCTAACTGATGGAGTGTGTAGCTTTTATTTTCACAAACAACCATGTAGGAAGAACATCATGATCATATTCCAGGATGACAATATCAAGATTCATCCGGAAATAAATTAATTTCATTGATGTAAATAAATGATGTGATGTTATTTTCATGAAGATCTTGTATTGTCAGTGCAAGAGTCCAGCACTCTGTAAAGTCTCCTCCAGCACATCCCAAACACTTTCAGTGAATTCAAGCTTTCTCTTCAAGCTTTTCACAACCATTCTTTCACAATCTGAGCCTGATGAATCTGGATATTGTCCTCCAGGAATATGATCATGATGTGATTGTTTCAGAAATGAAAAGCTACACACTCCATCAGTTAAAGTTAGAAGAGCTGTTGCCAAACATATAACATGTTTGAAACATAATAATCCCAGCAATAATGATCCAATCATAGACTCTTAAGCATTTGCCTATTTTAATCCAAACAGTGGCTTTTTTTGGGGGGCCCGGCAGTGTGTGTGTGTGCACTACAAAGCTTGTGGGGTTGGTAAGAATCTTTAATGTACTGTAAGAAGTTTCTTCTTACAGAGAAGATTTTTATCAGCTCTTAAATGTCATGGAGGTTGGTCATTTGACATATTGATCCAATGATTTGATGTGTTTCAAGTAAAGCTAATCTGTAAAGTGTTCTGTAGCGTGTGCACTAGCACAAAACAACAAACTATGAGTATTTAAATGTGTGTTGGGTGACAAACTTCAGTATTGTATTGTGTGCAGAATGAGACAAATATGCCAAATATATTAGAAAGTGAGATTAGATTAGAAGTATGTTTTGTTTTGCAAGTGCATTTTGGGTTATAGAGTGGCGGAAAGTTCAAAATAATGCAAGATAGTCGTATTCAAGCTTTTAAATGCTTATTTTTTTCATGTTAATTGGATGAGTTCAGGTCCAGTCCTTTCCAGCCGATCGATTGAAGTGTGTACATGAAGTCTTTCCAATCCGATTGAGCCATCAAACTGATTATTCGGGCACACGCAGCTACTCACACATCAACCGTCCACATTTGGCCTCTGAGACGGCCTGAATTACAGCAATATCGTGTGGCTATTATGAATCTGGCTCCAGGAATGTGATGTCATCCCGCCCCCCTCGCACTGGGAATGCCCTCTCCCTGGGTCTCTTCCTTTTCCCAGCTTTCCATCTCAGCAGGATATTTTCTCGCATTCATTTTAATTTTAGGCAACATGAATGAGGGTAATCAAGCTGGAATGCAGTGAAGTCACACACACACTGACCGCATCCCAATTAAATGAGGCCGAGAGATCATTATTGACCTCCTGCCCACCCCCTCTTCCACTTTTCTTTTCTTCCTGTGTCTTCTCCTCCCCTTTCTGTGCAACACGTTAGGCCTGAATAGAAGAGTAGAGTTGTGTTGTGTTGGAGTTGTGCGCTCAGTCTCTCACACACACACATTTAGAGGGAAGCGTCCCCATGCTGTGTCACTGAAAACCCTCACAGTCTGAGCTGTCAATCAAACGCCGTTGCTCCCATATGCTGAACGTAAGGTATGATGACATCATCCCGCGGCGGTACCAACTGACGAAAATATTTCTTACCGGACCGGCGCGAACACTCGTTTATATCGAGCACTTCATCACTACATCGCGATAAACACGCGGCACCAGCCTCCATCGCTGTCGCCACAGAGATTCGTCAATTTAATGCTGTTTACAAGGCTTACAGTGAAAGCTTCAGAAAGAATAAAGAGTAAATCTTCAAACAGGCAGCGCTAAACGAGCCCAGATTCCCCGCATCTGCTTCCAGTTAGAGACACTGAGCCAGAGGAACACTGAGAGACCGAGAGATGAGTGACAACTCGAGCTTTCATGCGCTTGTTTACTCTGACTGAACAACAGTTACGTTGAGCATCAAATCAGACTAAACGAATTAAAAGAAGTAATATTCACTTTAGATATTTACGTTTATTATCACGAGTCAACAATATTATAGGCTAGCTACATGGAGCATCTCTCTCTCTCTCTCTCTCTCTCTCTCTCTCTCTCTCTCTCTCTCTCTCTCTCTCTCTCTCTCTCTCTCTCTCTCTCTCTCTCTCATCGGTCTGTCTGTCCATCCCATCCATTATTCTAGTTTCTAGTTCCGTCACTAGATACTCATATATTTGCAGTAACATAACATCAGAAGCTCATTCGTTCAAATTTGAATATGAAAATACTTCTACTTCACTACTACTCCAGGACGATTTTAGCTGAATGTTCCTGCTGGTGTGTTGCTGTGCAGCGTCAGGGCGCCGCTCTCGTTAGCGCCCTCTAGCGGTCAATATGCGCCGTGACCCCGGCAGCTGAACCACAGAACCGCAGCCAGACAGTCTGCCACCGACACACACATCCACACATCCACAGACTGCTGGGGCCCTGCTTTACATGCCTCACACTCCTCATGTCATGAAGCCCACAGCTCACAGTGGGAGATCCCTCCAGCCTCTGCAATCACCACAGACATTTCAAATAACATGCTCATTAAGAATATTAACCAATAATATCACATCTTTTGAGAATTATTAAATAATGCTCAAGTTTTAATGTGCATTCAAATATTTTCATTTTTTTTTATTTTGTTAATGACTAGTTATTGTAAAGTTTTACACATGCATTTTTCATGCACAATTGTGGGGATTTGAAGGTTTACTCTCCTCCGGTTCACCTGTGAGCTGCTCGGCTTCTGGATGATAGTGATGGTGGTGCTGAATTTTTTACTTGTCGTTTGGACATCAGGCACCGTGAGAGGTGACACGTCTCTCTATGTGGCCTGTTGAAACACTTAATTGTGGCCGTTTATTTGGTGACCCCGAGAGTTCATGCGCGTTGGTTTCTGCCGGTGGCAAGAGCAAAGGTCGAAGCCGAATCCACAAACCTCCACACAAACCAGAGGCGCTTTAATGGACCAATTATTGGATTCCTAAGCACTTCACTTTGTTTTTCTTTTTCCTTGGGAAAAGTGATGTTGCCTGTGTGTGTGTGTGGCACAACTAGCCATGTCAGACTACTAAAAAAATGTCTTTATTAGGGGAAAGAAAAGCATTCAAATAATTATTCTTTAAAATACACAATATGCTAATGTGTGCCAAAGCCCCAGATGACCGATGCATCCAGCACAGAGTGTAATTTGAATGTGGTATGAATGAATTATAAGGTTTCCACTTGAACATTATTTGTGCAAGACCATCATAATAGGTGGGTTAAGTGTCACGGAATGTGCAAGATATGGAAAATCCCAAATGTGTGTTTTCTGGTTGCTGTTCTGTAGCAGCCTGTGATAAATCTAGAGCTGTTGTGGTGGTGTGTGTGTATGTGTGTGTGTGTTCTGCTGTCAGTCAGAGTGAGGGTTCTTGGTGAGCTGGCCCCGCGCGCGCACACCAACACACACACACGCGCACGCGCGCGCTCTTGGAGTTGAGGGGGTAGGGAATGGGAGGGGATATTTAACTTGGGAAAGAGAGGAGTTCTCCTCCAGACGCGCTCATTCTCCTCTGTCCCAGATCAGGACCAGGCGAGTTTTCGGACGGATTTCTGACACCGCGGGGATATGAAGAACATGCAGCAGATATTCGCGGGAACGCGTGACGTGTAAAGGACTGCTCGGAACTGTCAAGAATCTGATTTTATACGGGACTAATGCCGAAGATGTTCTAGACGCGGGTTGAGGTTCTGATTGCGCGCGGAGTTCTGCAGGATCTGCCCGCTCTGAGGAGAGACTGAGCGGATCTCGTCCCGGGTCAGCAGCGCCGGTTCGGCGGGACGGAGTGGAGCCTGTGCTCTCAGAGAGAGGAGAGAGAGAGAGAAGAGAGAGAGAGCGTAAAAATAACATTGGCTAAGACGCGCTCCATTCCGCGGGCGCGCTGACATTTCAAACGCCAGTTTGGGTGGCACCCGGCAACAAAACCCGAGCAGGCTGTAGAAACGGTGCCATCCCATCCTATCCTGTTGCCATGGTGACACGCCGACAGCTTCGTTAGAGGAAAGTCCGATGAGGATACGCTTTTGAACCTTTCGCACTTGGCACGCCTCACCTGAGCGAGTATCCCTGTTAAAGAAAGAAAAAAAACAGCCCATGTCATTCCGGGCCACGCGGCCGTCTATTAAAAGATCTCGCTCGTGCTGTCGCTCGGACTATTTATGCACGAGGGCGCAGTGAGGGCCAACTCCACTCCGTAGACACACAGAAGACGAGTCATGGGCAGCATCATCCGCGCGCTCCCGCTACTACTGCTGCTCCTGTGCGCGCACGGCACCGCGGCCCAGCACTACCTGCGCCTGAGGCCCTCGCCCAGCGACCACCTGCCCGTTTCGGGCCTTATCGAGGAGCCCGACCCGGAGTACGACCCGCGTGAGCAGGACCTCTCGGAGAAGACGCTGCGCAAGAAGCTGGGGAGCCACTTTGACCCCAACTTCATGTCCATCCACCTGCCCGCGCAGCTGAACACCAGCGCGCCCCCGGACCTCCCGCGGATGCCCATACCGCCCGAGCTCAAGAAGCTGGACCTCGCGGAGACGCCGTACGGCAGGCGCGTCAAGGTGGGCAAGAAGGCGCGGAGGAAGTTCCTGCAGTGGCTGTGGATGTACACGCACTGCCCGGTTTTGTACACTTGGAAGGACCTGGGCGCGCGCTTCTGGCCGCGCTACATCAAGGAGGGGAACTGCTTCAGCGAGCGCTCGTGCTCCTTCCCCGAGGGCATGTCCTGCAAGCCGGTCAAGTCGGTGACCAAGACCTTCCTGCGCTGGTACTGCCAGGGGTTCCTGAAGCAGAAGTTCTGCACGTGGATACCGGTGCAGTACCCGATCATCTCCGAGTGCAAGTGCTCGTGCTGAGCAGCGAGAGGCTGGGTCGATTCTCAATGATTGCACTGTTTACCCACGGACAGGGATGTGTGGCGCCACATAGCGAATCTATTTTTTTAAATATATATATATATTTAAAAAAGAAAAAAAAGAAGCTATATTGCTATAAAAAAGCTATATATATATATAGCTTTTTAATTCAAAGTAGCTATATGACATATATGTACATATTTAAGTCAAGGGAAGAAGACGAAGAAGAATGCAGCTATTTTTATTAAAGGATCAGGACCATATATTCTCACGAGGAGCACTTCAGCTCGTGGTTATTTTTATGAAATTATTGCGAAGACGCAAGAGAGAACTTCACTTTCCTCACTGAACTCTATTTATAGAGACTGAAGAAGAACACTACGTTGATGCCTAGAAGTTTTGTACAAATATTAATATCAATAATGAAGATTTTAAAAAAAGGCTGGGCTGAAAATTATACACGTGAACTCAGCCTTTTCTTTCTTTTGAAAATCATATAGTATTTTAGTAAAAAAAAAACAAATGTGTACGTTTTATTTATTGTTTTAACTGTTGTGAGTATGTATAGATAAAGAGAAGAGAATAGAATATACCAGAAATTCTACTTGAAAACTTCTAAAAATGAATTTAAGAGAATATTAATAATAATAATAATAAACATGTCAATGTAAATGCCATGGTTTTAGCAATAAAATCTGTTAAACTTGGACTGAGTGTGAAGGATCTGAGAAATTAAAATGTTTGAATGATGCATATGTTGCAGAATGAATGCAGATCGTTCTCTCATGTGAAAGTCTGTGCTTTTATAACGCTGTGGAAATACTCCGCATGGAAACGCTGTGCGTAAAAGCGCGCTGATGTTAACACAGCGCTAAAATATGATGCAGCCATTTTCAAACACTGTCATTGGTGAAATAGAGCAGGGAGAGCCAGCAGCTCCTGGCGTGCAGCTTCTGGAAAGGGGAAGAGGGGGTGGAGGGGGGAGTCTGAGAGACAGAAATCTGAGCCCGATTCTTGTCCAAAAGTCTCGGCGTGAGAAACACTGCAACCCCTCTACAATGACTGTGAACTGATGCTGACGGTACCAGACTGTTAATTAGTCAGAAAACACACTGTCTGCGAGTTCAAGAGATGCTAGACTCGTAAAAAAACGCGACTTCACGCGCACAGCGGCTCTCCGTGTTCCCGAGACGCGCGCCTGTCACTGCGAGGGAAAGTGCGTGTTATTGCTGAGGTTATTGTGACAGATACACTGCCGCTGCTGTGTTTTGGCGCAGGGTGGGGGCAGTTGTCAGCTCTGTTTCTTGATGATGTCTAGAGCTTTTTGGAGGAGGCTGAGAGTGTGTGTGTGCTTGCGCGTGTGTGTGTGTGACGCGCCGGCGCCACTCGGCCGCGCACTCTGGCGAGCGCAGAATAGATTGAACAGTAACCCTTTCAGCCTGTGTGTGTGAAAGCCAATCCCTGACAAACTAGCCCTCAAAACACACAGCCGTCAGACTGGCGGAGCACTTCAGCCTTCTGTGAGGGGGGGTGTATTCATCATTAAAAATATGACCCAAGCTGGAGTGAATCAGGGAGTTCTTTGAGACCAAAGTTAAACACAATGTTTTCTGTCCTTGGCAGAGGCCAATGAGATACCAAATGAAGTAAATGCTCTAATGTGCAGTGTGTGTAGTGTGTGTGTGCATGGAGACTGCGCTTGGGAAACAAAAGCAAAACAACTCACTTATCTGGATGAATTACAGCAGAACCGATGTAGACATTTAATAATCGATCATCTGCGTGTCTCTAAATAGTGCTGCGGTGGAGAAAGATTGTGATTTGTTAGATGTTTTGCTGCTGTGTGTGTGTGTGTGTGTGTGTGTGTGTGTGTGTGTGTGTGTGTGTGTGTGTGGATGGGGGGGGGGGGACGCTTCCATTAGTCTTGTGGGTGACATTCATACTGTGCTTTGGGGACCACCAACATTTGCTGTGTGTGTGTGTGTTGTGTGTGTGTGTGTGTTGTGTGTGTGTGTGTGTGTGTGTGTGTGTGTGTGTGTGTGTGTGTGTGTGTGTGTGTGTGTGTGTGTGTGTGTGGTGTGTGTGTGTGTTTGGTTACTACAGTCTGAGTTAAAGTAACCTATCTGAACCTATCAGAGTGAATTCATATTTTGCTGGACGGAGCAAACAAATGCAAACATGCATATGATTATTTACAACATTTTGTTTTCCGTGATCTCAGCATCACAGTGAGTGTTTACTCATTTTATGCAGTGGCCTCAAAAGTAATTAAAATCACACTTAAGTACAAAACATGTACTTTATTAGGTTTATAGTAGTACAAGTGTACATGTTATACTCTAAGGTATACTAATATGCACCTTTTAGGAGTTGATTAGGAATAAAGTTTTACCTCTAGTCATACAAACTGATACAAATTAGATAAAAATGCACAATCAATTTGCAAGCAAAATGGTTCACAAAAAGAATGACAGATGTAATGACAGATCCACACTTCCCTATAGTAAGTGAATATTCCCCGGATGATCTTCTACTTCGGGAGAGATCCTGAAGTGTGATACGATGGACACTTTACTTCCCATGAGGCCACAGGAGAAGATCTGTGAATGACAGTGAAGAGACAAACTGACATTTATACACAATCAATGCACTCTTTTAGCAGTCGTGAAGTAATTATTATTTCAAATAAGTATCTAGTCGAGAGAGTAAGTGATTTGGGACGCAGTCGTAGTGTTATATAATGTTAGTGGAATATGTCATGTGATTCTCTGTGGTTCCTCTGAACTTTAGCCACTAAAACCAGCAGAATATCTCTAACTAACTGAAATACTTTTTACTCAGAAATAAATATGAAGAAACTAAATATAAAGACTAATAAATAACTTTATTGAACTGAACTGAATCAACACTGAACTGATTTCAGTGAAGAATGGCTTTTTAGAGCAGCTTTACAGCACAACTGAACTCTTCACATCATTGAATGGTTATTTTCATGTTTATTACTGTAAAGCTGCTTTTAAACTATAATCTGTACTGTATAAAGTGCTATAGAAATAAAGGTGACTTGACTAGTATTTGGTATTAGTCACTAGACGTTCTACTAAGTAACTTTGCAACTGTCAACTAACTCTCATCAGAGTCTGTAATGTTAGAGTATTTCTGGTTAGTAGAATAAGTTGTAAAGTTAGAGTCAGTAAATCAAAAGGAGCATCAAAATAAAAGTGCAGATATTAAACAGAGTTTATTAATATTCTAATGACTGCTAGTCGAGTTGCAAACTTACTGAATGTCTGGACCATTGAAATGAAGTGTTATTTTCTTATGATGAATGATGAAGAAAAGAGACATCAGTAATTCAGACTACAGATGATATTTGATCTTATTCAATGGCGTTTTTAAGTGTCTAAATAAATACTTTCAAGGTTTCTGTGCTGCAGGACATCCAGTGTTTCTGATGTGAATCAAAGCTTTATTCACAAGACGATTACAATATTGACAAAGCATTTAAGTGTTTAATCAGCCCGTGTGTTGGAAAGGACAGAGTAAAAAGAGTAAACGGATGAGAGAGAGAGAGAGAGAGAGAGAGAGAGAGAGAGAGAGGAGAGAGAGAGAGAGAGAGAGAGAGAGAGAGAGAGAGAGAGAGAGGAGAGAGAGGAGAGATAGATAGATAGATAGATAGATAGATAGATAGATAGATAGATAGATAGTCAGTCTTTTTTGTGGACAGAATGAAGAACTCCTCAAATTAAACCAAGCTTACACTGCCATTCTGAAGTTTGGGGTCAGTAAGAACTTTTTTACGCCTATTATACAGCAAAAGATGCATCAAAAGTCACATTAAAGACATTTATAATGTTAATGCTACTCTTGCTGTTCTTTTAGACTTTCTATTCATCAAAAATGTTACAAATAATCACATAGAATCACATATACATTTAAATTGTAATAATACTTCACAATATTACTAATAAACGCAGCCTGAGCAGAAGAGACTTATTTTAAAAACATTAAAAAAACTTCAACCCTAAAACCAACAAACTTAAACCAGCTTTAAACAGTTTGAAATATCTACAAAGGTAAAACAGTGGAAATGTTTTATTACTGTATATTCTAAAGCTGTGTTGGATGCTCATGTATCTGTCACTTTAAATAGGGTCCAAAATGTGGCCTAATCATTTTAAAAATGTGATTTGTGCATTAATGCTACAAAGTGAAGTGTTCCCTATGAAGTGCTATCTTCCCTGAGCACTTTCATACTTCTTTATTTCTCTGTCTTTGGCAGTTTCATGCGCTCTCCATGATGAACAGAAGCAGTTGTGCATAATTCATAATTCTGCTTGTCATCTTGTGTGACTTAAACGTACCTTGATCAGTTAAAATGTTTCATTTGCTCTTGATTCATCAAATTTATTGATTATCATAGTGGCCGTTTATTTCCTTTATGGGTCATTGGTAATTAGTCCTGAGTTTGTATGCATAATCATATTCTGCTTTATGAGGAGAACATTAACATGCTGCACTGCCCTCTACTGGCTAACCTAGATCACCATAATAAATAATAAACACTGGAAGTTATCACTGTGTTTGTTAAATTATACATTCATGAGATGTGACAGATCACGTTATTAAACAGAATATTCAGGTCTATATGCCCAGTACATCATCCTGATAAACATAAGTTTGAGTTTTAAGGATTTTTTTTTAGTGAAGTTTAAAATGAAAGCGTAAATAATTTCGACACTCTCTGTACATCACACACACACACACACACACACACACACACACACACACACCACACACACACACACACACACACACACACACACACACACACACACACACACACACACACACACACACACACACACACACACACACACACACACACACACACACACACACACACACACGCACACACGTGTGGATTTGTACCAGTAGAGCATGAGACTGTAATCTTTCCTCATTTTTTCTCTCCATATCTTGCAGAATTATGGCTAATAGTTGCACAGGTGTCGTCATCATATGACAGCTCGTCGTCTCATACACTCCTGCACTCTGTTGAAGTGATAAGGTGAGAGTGTTGAAGTCAATCATTATCAGTGTGAGAAGTTCATGTGTTGCTCTGACACGTGAAGCAGATTTGACAGATCACTGTGCACTGTGTGTACATACAAATATATGTATTTGTTATGTCAGTATTTTTAGAACTTTAATATTCTGTTTCCACTTGTATATTGTATATATTTCTGTATTAAATGTGTACTTTTTTGTACACATGTTTTTAGACACACATGTTAACAAATATTAAACATTTTTAATGTTATTGCTCTGGAAAAAGAAAGATATGTTTAATGAATGTTGGGTCTATGGGGTATGTTGTCACAAAACACACACACACACACACACACACACACACACACACACACACACACACACACACACACACACACACACACACACACACACACACACACACACACACACACACACACACACACACACACACACACACACACACACACACACACACACACATATATTATATGGTAACACTTTATTTTACATTGTCCTTGTTACACATGTTGTATGTAGTTACTGTAGTAATAACTATAAATTATGTATAGTTACATGCAACTACAAAATTTAAACTAACCCTAAATTAACCCCTATTCCTAAGTACATAGTTAATTATTTTTACTCCGTACTTAAATGTAGAATTACACTGCAACACAGACACCTTAAAATAAACGAGAGAGAGAGAGAGAGAGAGAGAGAGAGAGAGAGAGAGAGAGAGAGAGAGAGAGAGAGAGAGAGAGAGAAAGAGAAATTTGGATGTTTTTTTTATATGAACTGTAATGTTATATTGTAATTTTCAGCAGTTGATGAACAGTAGCCTATATTAAGTTCTAAAAAGAAAAAAGTAAACAATCTATCAATCATTTGTACAATAAACTGCATTGTAATGAATGAATTGTATATAATTATAAACCTAACACATGACACTTTCTGTGAACATATTTCAAGGTTTTGGTTCAAATCTGCCTTCATTAGTGACTTTTGTCCTCATGCATGTCAGAGTGGTTTTAGCTTGTTATGCAACACGTTTTATAGTTATAAATATGTACATTTAGTTGTAGGTGTTTGAGCCACTGCTATAGAGAAAACAAACATTTGTGCAAGTGGACTGACCCAGAACCTTAAATACCCATTTTGTGACAATAAACCCCTCTGTGATTTAGATAAATATCTCACAGCTCTGGTGTTAACGGTTTTACTACAGCAGAATTACTATTTCCCCTCCCACATGATAATGAAAGGTTAACACACTCATGATTGACTCGATCTTCAAGTGTAAGAATGCTAAACAGGCAGCAGGGGGCGCTATTGACTCACATATTTATTTTACACACACACACACACACACACACACACACACACACACACACACACACACACACACACACACACACACACACACACACACACACACACACACACACACACACACACACACACACACACACACACACACACACACTCCTGTGAGTGGGGTTTGTGTAGATGGCACAGACAGATCGTCCTGAAAGGTTTGTATGAGTGTGTGAAGTGTTTGTGTGGGGGCAGGAGGAGACGGCTCTTTTATTTCTTGACCTCTCACACATGTGACACACTCATCAGAGTAAAACGCCACTGAACGGTGCCATAAATACCACAGGAATGTTGAGAAGCTTACACAGGCCTGAGAAACTCCCACACACGTCTACACACACACACACACATGGACGCATTCATTGAGAAATTACTTTATTTTTCGGCACATTCTGAGAAATATTTGTATTTTTGCTGCTGCCGCATGCGTGATCCTAAATCTTGTGAGTCTGTGATCCGCACCAGTGGTGCCGGTCCCCTAAAACCAGCCGCAGAAACCAGTTTGCCATGCAGAGATGTTAAAAACATTCAGCAATTATTTATTGTGTGTCAGCATGAAAGCATGTGAGAGTTTTCCCACTCGTCAACACAAGGAACTATGAACTTAAATATAAAACAAAGTATTTGAATAAGTCAGTTCCCCAGATGTTAGTTGGATAGTGTGTGTCCGGGGCTCTCCACTTCCCTGTTGTGAAGGAGAATCATCCTCCAGCTCCAGAGCTCGGCACGGTTTCCTCCTGGAGTACTTTTTCTTCTTCCAGTTCCAATCATTTTTTCTCCAAGTTTTCCAGTCTGTGCCGCAGAGGAACATCAACAGAAGCGTGATCCTTCACTGGAGGAATGCTGAGGTTTGTGTTGCATAAAATTTAAAATAGTTCAGATTATTGTCTTGCATCCAGTGGAGACATTTCTGCTACCTTTTTTGCGAGCCAGATTTATTAAAGGAATAATTCACCACCAAAATAAAAACGTCATTCCATACATCTGAGTTCCATTCTTCCGTCAAACACAAAAGATGTTAGACAGAATCTCTCAACTGATATTTTACATAAAGATAAATCATGTCATTATCATCTGAGAATATTCCCCTCCACAGCTTTCTAGACTGATTTGTGCATCACAATTAGTATTATTATTAGTAGATCCACAAAACCAATGACTTCATTGATCAACTTGATGCCTCTAATTTCTCTCTCCACAGGAGAAAGAACATCATGCAGGTTTGTGACGTCATGAGGGTGAGTAAGTGATGGCAGGATTTTTATTTTTTATTTGGATTAAATTTTTTTTTGATTATGCATTTTTATTTTCAATCAATAAACAACATATTTCATACAGAGAGAGCATTCAGATGAGAATAGAAATAACACTTAAAATAAAGTAAAAACAAAACCACACATACGCACAGAACACAACACACTTAACAAACACTGGCAGCAAACTCATATTGACTGTATTCAAAGAAGCTCTTTAAGGGCAGAGGCTATATTCATCCAGGTGTTTACAGTGGTTGCCTTTGCCTTATTGATCTTTGCAGTTGTACACTCAAGGCAAACTATGTAATGAAATGAGACTATCGAAAATTGCTTCAAATTGTTCATCTCTGTAATGAAGGAGTTCCTCTCGTGTTGTTCACACAGACACTGGATCTTGAGGAGTTCCTCTCGTGTCGTTCACACAGACACTGGATCTGGAGGAGTTCCTCTCGTGTCATTCACACAGACACTGGATCTGGAGGAGTTCCTCTCGTGTCGTTCACACAGACACTGGATCTGGAGGAGTTCCTCGTGTGTCGTTCACACAGACACTGGATCTGGAGGAGTTCCTCTCGTGTCGTTCACAGCACAGATACTGGATCTGGAGGAGTTCCTCTCGTGTCGTTCACAGCACAGACACTGGATCTGGAGGAGTTCCTCTCGTGTCGTTCACAGCACAGACACTGGATCTGGAGGAGTTCCTCTCGTGTCGTTCACACAGACACTGGATCTGGAGGAGTTCCTCTCGTGTCATTCACACAGACACTGGATCTGGAGGAGTTCCTCTCGTGTCATTCACACAGACACTGGATCTGGAGGAGTTCCTCTCGTGTCGTTCACAGCACAGATACTGGATCTGGAGGAGTTCCTCTCGTGTCGTTCACACAGACACTGGATCTGGAGGAGTTCCTCTCGTGTCATTCACACAGACACTGGATCTGGAGGAGTTCCTCTCGCGTCGTTCACACACCAAAGACACTGGATCTGGAGGAGTTCCTCTCGTGTCATTCACACAGACACTGGATCTGGAGGAGTTCCTCTTGTGTCGTTCACACAGACACTGGATCTGGAGGAGTTCCTCTCGTGTCGTTCACAGCACAGACACTGGATCTGGAGGAGTTCCTCTCGTGTCAAGCACAGACACTGGATCTGGAGGAGTTCCTCTCGTGTCGTTCACAGCACAGACACTGGATCTGGAGGAGTTCCTCTCGTGTCGTTCACACAGACACTGGATCTGAGATTCCTCTCGTGTCGTTCACAGCACAACACTGGATCTGGAGGAGTTCTCTCGTGTCGTTCACACACGACACTGGATCTGAGGAGTTCCTCTCGTGTGTTCACAGCACAGACACTGGATCTGGAGGAGTTCCTCTGTGTCGTTCACAACAGACACTGGATCTGGAGGAGTTCCTCTCGTGTCGTTCACAGCACAGACACTGGATCTGGAGGAGTTCCTCGTGTCGTTCACCACAGACACTGGATCTGGAGGAGTTCCTCGTGTCGTTCACACAGACAACATGGATCTGGAGGAGTTCCTCTCGTGTCGTTCACACAGACACTGGATCTGGAGGATTCCTCTCGTGTCGTTCACAGCACAGACACTGGATCTGGAGGATTCCTCTCGTGTCGTTCACACAGACACTGGATCTGGAGGAGTTCCTCTCGTGTCGTTCACACAGACACTGGATCTGAGGAGTTCCTCGTGTCGTTCACACACAGACACTGGATCTGGAGGAGTTCCTCTCGTGTCGTTCACAGCACAGACACTGGATCTGGAGGAGTTCCTCTCGTGTCGTTCACAGCACAGACACTGGATCTGGAGGAGTTCCTCTCGTGTCGTTCACACACAGACACTGGATCTGGAGGAGTTCCTCTCGTGTCGTTCACAGACAGACACTGGATCTGGAGGAGTTCCTCTCGTGTCGTTCACACACAGACACTGGATCTGGAGGAGTTCCTCTCGTGTCGTTCACACACAGACACTGGATCTGGAGGAGTTCCTCTCGTGTCGTTCACAGCACAGACACTGGATCTGGAGGAGTTCCTCTCGTGTCGTTCACAGCACAGACACTGGATCTGGAGGAGTTCCTCTGTGTCGTTCAGCACAGACACTGGATCTGGAGGAGTTCCTCTCGTGTCGTTCACAGCACAGACACTGGATCTGGAGGAGTTCCTCTCGTGTCGTTCACAGCACAGACACTGGATCTGGAGGAGTTCCTCTGTGTCGTTCACACAGACACTGGATCTGGAGGAGTTCCTCTCGTGTCGTTCACAGCACAGACACTGGATCTGGAGGAGTTCCTCTGTGTCGTTCACACACAAGACACTGGATCTGGAGGAGTTCCTCTCGTGTCGTTCACACAGACACTGGATCTGGAGGAGTTCCTCTCGTGTCGTTCACAGCACAGACACTGGATCTGGAGGAGTTCCTCTCGTGTCGTTCACAGCACAGACACTGGATCTGGAGGAGTTCCTCTTGTGTCGTTCACACACAGACACTGGATCTGGAGGAGTTCCTCGTGTCGTTCACACACAGACACTGGATCTGGAGGAGTTCCTCTCGTGTCGTTCACAGCACAGACACTGGATCTGGAGAGTTCCTCTGTGTCGTTCACGACAGACACTGGATCTGGAGGATTTCCTCTCGTGTCGTTCACAGCACAGACACTGGATCTGGAGGAGTTCCTCTCGTGTCGTTCACAGACAGACACTGGATCTGGAGGAGTTCCTCTCGTGTCGTTCACAACAGACACTGGATCTGGAGGAGTTCCTCTGTGTCGTTCACAACAGACACTGGATCTGGAGGAGTTCCTCTGTGTCGTTCACAACAGACACTGGATCTGGAGGAGTTCCTCTCGTGTCGTTCAAGCACAGACACTGGATCTGGAGGAGTTCCTCTGTGTCGTTCACAGCACAGACACTGGATCTGGAGGAGTTCCTCTCGTGTGTTCACAGCACAACACTGCAAACATGGATGGAGAGTTCCTCTCGTGTCGTTCACACACGACACTGGATCTGGAGGAGTTCCTCTCGTGTCGTTCACAGCACAGACACTGGATCTGGAGGAGTTCCTCTCGTGTCGTTCACAGCACAAACACTGGATCTGGAGGAGTTCCTCTCGTGTCGTTCACACAGACACTGGATCTGGAGGAGTTCCTCTGGTCATTCACAGCACAGACACTGGATCTGGAGGAGTTCCTCTCGTGTCTTCACAGACAGACACTGGATCTGAGGAGTTCCTCTCGGTCGTTCACACAAACACTGGATCTGGAGGAGATTCCTCTCGTGTCGTTCACACAGACACTGGATCTGGAGGAGTTCCTCTGTGTCTTCACAGCACAGACACTGGATCTGGAGGAGTTTCTCTCGTGTGTTCACAGCACAGACACTGGATCTGGAGGAGTTCCTCTCGTGTCGTTCACACAGACACTGGATCTGGAGGAGTTCCTCTCGTGTCGTTCACACAGACACTGGATCTGGAGGAGTTCCTCTTGTGTTTCACAGCACAGACACTGGATCTGGAGGAGTTCTCTGTGTCGTTCACACAGACACTGGATCTGGAGGAGTTCCTCTCGTGTCGTTCACACAGACACTGGATCTGGAGGAGTTCCTCTGTGTCGTTCACACAGACACTGGATCTGGAGGAGTTCCTCTCGTGTCGTTCACACAGACACTGGATCTGGAGGAGTTCCTCTGTGTCGTTCACACAGACACTGGATCTGGAGGAGTTCCTCTCGTGTCGTTCACGCACAGACACTGGATCTGGAGGAGTTCCTCTCGTGTACCGATTATTCTATCGTCACACAGACACTGGATCTGGAGGAGTTCCTCGTGTCGTTCACACAGACACTGGATCTGGAGGAGTTTCCTCTCGTGTCGTTCACAGCACAGACACTGGATCTGGAGGAGTTCTCTTGTGTCGTTCACAGCACAGACACTGGATCTGGAGGAGTTCCTCTGTGTCGTTCACAGCACAGACACTGGATCTGGAGGAGTTCCTCTCGTGTGTTCACAGCACAGACACTGGATCTGGAGGAGTTCCTCTCGTGTCGTTCACACAGACACTGGATCTGGAGGAGTTCCTCGTGTCGTTCACACACAGACACTGGATCTGGAGGAGTTCCTCTGTGTCGTTCACAAGCACAACACTGGATCTGGAGGAGTTCCTCTCGTGTCGTTCACAGCACAGACACTGGATCTGGAGGAGTTCCTCTAGTGTCGTTCACAGCACAGACACTGGATCTGGAGGAGTTCCTCTGTGTCGTTCACACACAGACACTGGATCTGGAGGAGTTCCTCTCGTGTCGTTCACAGCACAACACTGGATCTGGAGGAGTTCCTCTGTGTCGTTCACACAGACACTGATCTGGAGGAGTTCCTCTCGTGTCGTTCACAGCACAACACTGGATCTGGAGGAGTTCCCTCGTGTCGTTCACAGCACAAACACTGGATCTGGAGGAGTTCCTCTCGTGTCGTTCACACAGACACTGGATCTGGGGAGTTCTCGTTGTGTTTCCACACGTTATGTGATTCTCTTGTGTTTAACACGATTGGATCTGGAGGAGTTCCTCTCGTGTCGTTCACGAGCACAACACTGGATCTGGAGGATTTTCGTGTGTTCAACAGCACAGAACTGGATCTGGAGGAGTTCCTCTCGTGTCGTTCACACAGACACTGGATCTGGAGGAGTTTCTCTCGTGTCGTTCACACAGACACTGGATCTGGAGGAGTTCCTCTCGTGTCGTTCACAGCACAGACACTGGATCTGGAGGAGTTCCTCTCGTGTCGTTCACCAGCACAGACACTGGAATCTGAGGAGTTCCTCTCGTGTCGTTCACACAGACACTGGATCTGGAGGAGTTCCTCTTGTGTCGTTCACAGCACAGACACTGGATCTGGAGGAGTTTTCTCTTGTGTCGTTCACAGCACAGACACTGGATCTGGAGGAGTTCCTCTCGTGTCGTTCACAGCACAGACACTGGATCTGGAGGAGTTCCTCTAGTGTCGTTCACAGCACAGACACTGGATCTGGAGGAGTTCCTCTCGTGTCGTTCACAGCACAAACACTGGATCTGGAGGAGTTCCTCTCGTGTCGTTCACAGCACAGACACTGGATCTGAAGCGTGGCCAGTTCTGGGCAGAGTTATAGCTGTTCCACATCTTTTTAATGATGTTCTTTCTGTGCTTTGAGGTGGTGAAATCACTGTTTTTGGAAAATTCCCGGGCTAGTATTTTTCAGATGTTCTCGTGATGAATGTTTCCTTAGAGATGCGAAGTATAATGTTAACTGTCTTAAATGTGCAATCCAAGCAAGTAATTTTGTAACCTGACCAGAGGAGTGTGTTGCTTAGAGTAGGCTATTCAAGAGTATGAAAACAAGATCTTTTTTAGAGAACTTTGTGTTGATCATGAGCTGCATGATGAAACACAATAAAAGTTTTTTTTTTACAAGCACAGTGTCTCTTTTATTTATTTATAGATATTATCACCTATTTGGGTTTCCAGCACTATTATGCCCTTGTTAAAGGATCGTGATCACGTGATGTTCAAACAGGATGAGTGCGACTTATCCTCATGTGTTTTAGGTTCAGTTCTGGAATTGTGTGATGCATCACGGTTTCCTACTCGGACGGTGCGGGATGATTATAATAATTGATCTATTTGGGACAAACACACACACTGCATCTGCCTTGAGTTTGTTTCGTGTTCTCATTACGCGTCGCGCTCCATCTGGATCCACACACACGCCGATTGTTTCCGATGATTTACCGGAATCAAAGGCTCTTGAATGACTCCATGAGATAGTATCGTGGAATAAATAAACATTAGTGCGTCAATTGAGTGCCGGAACATTAGCAGAGCAATAACACGCATGCGCAAAGACGTTTGATGCTGCCAGAGGGCGCGAATGATGAGTCTGACCTCCTCACCCCTCCACAATGCAAGCAAAAGGTCGAGCGGTCTTAGAAAAAGTTACGTTATAGGGCTTAGTTGTTTCTCAAGAATTTAAAACGTCTCAGTATTAAAGGGACAGTTCACCCAGAAATGAAAAATATGTCATGATTTACTGATCCACAAGTTGTTCCAAACATATTAGCTTAATTGTTCTGCTGAACACAAAATAATATATTTCGAGTAACCAAACGGTTGATGGGACCCATTGACTTCCATTGTATTAAAACAAATACTGTGGAATAATTCAATGGGGTCCATCAACTTTTTAGTCACCAACATTCTTCAAAATATCTCCTTTTGTGTTCAGCAGAACAAAAGAAATTCATACAGGTTTGAAAAAACTTTGTGGATCATGACAAAATTAACATTACTGGGTGAACAATCCCATGTTAGAATACAAGTTAGTAAGAGGGGGTATTCACTAGTTGAAAAATAGACGCTATCAAGTCTGAGGAGGTGAGTAGCTATATCTATGTTTTCATATCACTAGTAATCTAAAACAAACCAACGGTTAGCTGACTGTGAATGTACAGTAGTTTATAATAAAGCGCGAGACGAACCAGACTGCGCCTCGAAAATTACATTTGTATTCACGTGTAATATTTCACAGATTCTCTATAAAGCCGAAATTCCACCCCCTAAAAGTCTAAGTATAATTCGCATAGTGCTAGACCCCCGACCACACACGGCGTCTCCAAACCAAGTTACCTACCTAGAGAGCATCATAGTGTGTGCCTGATATGTGTGTTAACTTACAGGCGCGT
Source organism: Chrosomus eos (assembly GCA_036326025.1). Lineage (NCBI taxonomy): Eukaryota > Metazoa > Chordata > Actinopteri > Cypriniformes > Leuciscidae > Chrosomus > Chrosomus eos. The sequence goes on from CM070840.1 coordinate 5,127,062, forward strand.
AACGGAGTCGACAGGCGCATCTGGAGATGCTAATATTGCAGCTCTTGTATGATAAATTGCTTGTTTATCATTCGCTTATCAAACGTTTGCTAAAAACACGTCACGTAGGGTATGTGAAACAAAAATGCTGTCTGCCACTATGCCCAAAAAAATGCAGTACGCACCAGATGTAAGACCCACGACCACCCACTGGACGCGTCTGAAAACAAAACAAACAAGTGAGTTGCTGCTCTTATAAGACAGCATTTTTGTGGCATAATTTGCGCGCGTGAACCCCCAAAATCCTGTGCTCATTTGACGGGCAAATATGTTGCACTATTACCCAAAACACACGCGCCGCCCGCCGCATATGATGCCCAAAATGCCGTTTGAAACAGAGCTCAGCTCTCTAATGCAGTTTGTGTCTGGGATTGTGTGTTTGAGGGGGGCTCAGTCGAGTTTCTCACCTTGGCTCTCTCTCCGTCACCCCTCCTCTCTCTCTCTCTCTCTCTCTCTCTCTCTCTCTCCTCTCTCTCTCTCTCTCTCTCTCTCTCTCTCTCTCTCTCTCAGTGCGTGAGCGAGCGTGTGTCAGTGTTGTGTCTGTCTCATGAACGGAACTGACCGCTGCTGGATCTGTGAGTTACATTCATTCACTAACAGACAACGGGACTAAACCAATCGATCTGGATTTATCTCCCCACACACCCGCTCTTGAATGAGGTTTAGAGGTTCAGACGGGATTCACAGATTCAGGTGAGTTAGCAAAACACTTCAAGCGCACATGCATTTTGCAATTATAATTGGAGATTATGTAGCATCATATATAGGCTATAGTTAAGCATGTGATTTGTTAAGTCGGTAAGTGAGAGCTTTGCAGATCATAACCAGCTCATCTAATTACAAATTACATTGAATTATTACAACATTATGAACATTCAGCTTGGTTACCATTGTTCCCCATACAATACATAATATATACTCTACATACTAGTGATTGTTACTACAGTAGATCTTTGTTGATGTGATATTAATATTAAAAAAATAATTCCGAAAGCTTTTAAAAATGTTTTGTATGAATTTATTAAGATTTTACTGTTGTAAATAAGTGACTACTAAAATGAATTTAAAATGCAGTGAATGATGTTTAATCAACCAGTGTTCATTAAGTGTGTTTTGTTGTATTTATATAATAATATCGATTAAACATTAATGAGGGCAGCACTGTGCACTGCTCATATTCTCTGACAGGTGAGCAAGAATTTCTCTCTTTTTTTAATGGTGATTTAACAGAGCGCTTCAAACTGGGTTTCCTTCCCGGTCCACAAGCGATGCCAAGCAAAGCGACTCTTCACGAGTCTTCTTAGGTATGCGTGACACCGTCAAGATTTCTGCTTCCCCTGATGGACGTGGCACACACACGTTTGTGTGTGTGTGTGGATTCCTGTGATTTTATTGCAGTGAAGCCCCTCTCTGGTTTCCCTGAGGTCACAGATGAACTGTAGAGTTAAACTTTGGGAAAAACATTTACGCCAGCTCAGTTTACTGATCCTGCCCACTGCTGGCCCTCAAGAAAAGGGGAAAAAATCCGACGTTTCAAGAGCTGTCAAAACGAAAAGCTCTGTGTTTACCAGTAAAGTCAAAGGTGTAGCAAACCGTGTGTTGGTTCCATCAAAAACCATCAAAACTCTGTCATCGTTTACTCATCCTCATGTTGTTTCAAAGCTGTATGAGTTTCTTCTCCTGTGGAACACAAAAGGAGATATTTAGCACAATGTTTATGCTCTTCTTTTCCATACAATGAATCAAATCTACAAAAACCACCATAAAAAACTCCATGCAAGTCTTCTGAAGCTTTACGAGAGGAACAGACTACAATTTAAGTCATTTTATTTCAGAAGACTTGGTCAAGTAGACTACTTTATTATATTTGTTTTGTCACCATATGCGTTCATTGTATGGAAAGAGCAGCTTGGACATTCTCCTAAACATCTCCTTTTGTATCCCACAGAAGGACGAGATTCCCACGATATGAGGGTGAGTAAGTTCAAAACTTCTATTTTTGCGTGAATCTATTTCTTTAATTCGCACACATCATACTCTTCTGTGATGATGCACTGAATGTATATGATGTGTGCCATGTGTGATTTTGGGTCCCACTCCAGTTTTAGCGTTATGTTCCTGTTCTCCTGCATTTTAAGACATAATTGGGCCGTATTTTCAGCGCTGGGCAACATTAGAGCGTTTTTCAACTTCAGTGAAAGGTTTGGATCTGACACAGCCTTGGCTCGGTCCACCTTAGCAGCTAAAGTCAACATGGCCTATATTTCACTCTCCTCCTCTTCCAGCACAGGAAGCTTCATGTGTGTGTGTGTGTGTGTGTGTGTGTGTGTGTGTGTGTGTGTGTGTGTGTGCGCGCATGACACCCTTTTCTCTTTTGTCGCCAAAAAAAAAAGCCCCTTCACTAACTTTAACTGCTTTACTGAACTTATCTCTTAAAGGGGTCGTATCATTAATCAAACCTTGATCTTTCAAGATAAAAGAGTTTGATGTATTTTGAAAACAACTTTTAGAACTTTTAGGAACATTAATTAAAGTTTAAATTTATTAAAGAGTATGGGAATGGGAAGATATGTGGGAAACAGACACATTTAATCACAAAATGACTGTTTTTGGTTTACTTACACTAGAGTGGATCTTAGGATAAAAAAGGGTATATTAGGATATATTAAATATTTTGGTATGTATGAACAATGTGTGATATGACCTCTTTAAGAGTTGAATTGCTCCTGCTTTTGTCTTTCTGTTTATGCATGTGATTTTAAGCATGTCAAGAGGTCAGGGGTCATAAAATAGCAGGTGACAGCCGTAAAAGTGTAATTGTGGGAGTGTGTGCGCTTGTAGTTATTCTATGCGTGCAACTCCTGCGCTGTAACTTTTGGGGTGTGCTTAAACACACACACACACACACACACACACACACACACACACACACACACACACACACACACACACACACACACACACACACACACACACACACACACACACACACACACACACACACACACACACACACACACACACACACACACACACACACACACACACACCGACTGGAGAGC